>JALHCF010000118.1:0-33093 GCA_024341135.1 Tolypocladium album
CCCCCCCCCCCCCCCCCAACAAGTGCTGTGCCTCTTCTCACCTGCTGCGATACGTGGACGGCGATGCTTTACTCTGCCCCGCCCTCTGAAACGTAGAGGCTGCAGCTCTGGTGCACATCATCGTCGCCCATGGGCTGTGTTTGGTGTTTCTGGGACCAACAGAGCAGGTGCTGACATGCATTGTACGAACCTATGTGCTTGTGACAGGTTGCCGTTACAGATCGGCGTCATGCTACGGGCGGCGAGCCTGCATCTGTGGCGGACCCGCTTCGTCATGTACACGCGGCCACCTGTGCATCAAACGACACGCTGAAAAGGAAACATACGAGCACGATGCCGAGTACGAGTACATGCGCTGCCAAGGTTCAACAGGTCTGGGATGGCCTCGCGTCCTCAGCCCTGGCCGTTCCACAGAGCCCTGAACCTCCCACCCTCACGCTCCAGTAACGCCCCTGGCGCCCCCATCTCCACGATCTCGCCCCCTTCGAGCATCACCACCGCGTCAAACCCCTGGATCGTGTTCAGGCGGTGCACTACTGACACTACTGTGTGGCCTGCAAAGTCCTCTTCGAGCACCCGCACCATCAGGTCCTCGGTGTGCTGGTCCACGGCGCTCATCGCCTCGTCCAGCACCAGCACTGCGCTCGCCTCCTTGCGCGCCAGCGCCCGCGCTAGGCTCAGCAGCTGCTTCTGCCCGTGAGACAGCGCGAGGTCGTCGACGTCCGTGTCCAATCCGCCGTGGAGGCTGATGGCGTCCCAGAGCTCGACCCGCTCCAGGCACGAGATGAGGTGCGCATCTGACGGGCTTGCCGAGTTGCCGCTGCCGAGCAATAGATTCGACCGCAGGCTGCCAGGGAATAGCATCGGCTCCTGCGGCACGGCGATGAGGCGCGGCCGCAGCACGTTCTGCGGGATGTGGGAGATGTCCATGCCGTCGAGCACGATGGCGCCCGAGTCTAGGTCGAGTAGCCGGAACAGAGTCAGCAGCAGCGACGACTTGCCGCTGCCCGTTCTCCCGCATATGGCCACCTTCTGCCCAGGCTTGACAGTAAAGCTCATGTTGTTGAGTGCTGGCCGCGTTGCCGTGGCATATGATGCCGTGATGCTCCGTATATCGAGCCCGCCCTGACTCGGCCACTCTGCCGGCGGTACCTCGGGGTGTACGGGCTGGACCTCGGCAGGCGTTTCATCCTCAAAAGTCCGTAGGCGCGCAATGGCACCGAGGGATGTCTCCAACGAGGTCCACGACTGGATCAGGTTTGCCATTGATGAGCTTAGACCCAGAACATTGGTCAACGCCAAGGCCATGGCACCGGCACTCGTGGCCGAAGGCGTCACCACACCAAACATGACCAACAGAATTGCTGATGCCGCGACAAAGAGGTCGAGAACCAGAGTTAGCCAGCGCTGAACGCAGAAAAGCAAGTAGTGCGGCTTTTGAGAGTCATCCAACAGGCGTAGTGAGGTCTCGCGGAAGGCAGTCTCCCAGCCAAAAGCCTGGATAGTCGCCAGCCCATCAATCATCTCAAGCAGGTGGGTGTACAGGGGTGCCGTCGCCTGCAGATCGAGATATCGTAGCTGGCGAGACGTCCGCAAGTAAAAGGCTTGCAAGCCGTAGAGGAAGACGAGCATGATCGGAATTGTCGCCCCTAGATAACTAGCACCCTGCATGACCAGAAAAGTCTGACCGATGAAGCTAAGCACGCCTACGATTCGATGTCAGTACGTCGGTTTCACGAGAATAGACAGGTGGCATACCCGAGGTGGTTGTGTACAAGCCAGTAGGCAGTTCCCTATCGATCAAGGACATGTCTTTGCTAAATCTGCCCGATAGTCAGAAGGAAGCTCAGAGGTCATCAGCTCTCTACAACGTACCTGTTGACCAGGTCTCCGGAATCAGTGGCGACGAAAAAGGATAATGGAGCACTGAGAGCACGTCAGATTCGCACGCATGCTGCTGCAAGCAGTCACCTGGGGTCATACCTCATGACGGTCCGAAGAAGCGTGAAATGCAGGTTTCCAGCCGACTTTGGTATGATTTTGACGAAATAGAACCTGAATCGTTAGCAAGACCAGCCCGTAATGTTATGAGTCAAGATGACTTACCAGACGTCGACACCAATAATGAGCAGGCACGTCACGGAGGCCATGGTGAAGATGCCAAAGTACATGCCAGTGTTGACATTGCCGCGCTCGTTGGCCTCGGCCCAGGTTTTCAGCCACAACTCTGCAAGACAAGTTAATATCTTACCCATAGTTTGCGCATTTAACAGTATGGCGACGTACCGGGGAAAAGTGACATTCCCATATATACAAGTCCGATAGCCAGACCGATGAGACCGTATGTCCAGCCAATAGACTTGAGGTAGTACCAGTACAGCGATGTGTCGCCGGATTGGCGAAACAAATCCATTTTCTGGCCGTCGTCGGAACTGGCCCTGGTTGGGGGTCCCTGCTTCGGCGCAGCTGCGGTATCGGCAGAGGACTCATTACTGGGGCTTGCCTGATCGTGGCTAGTAAGCACGAAGCGTTTGAGTTGAGGTTCGTTCTTGAGGGAGCCAAAGTTTCCTTGGTTGACAATCTTGCCGTCGTCTGACAGGAGGACGATACGGTCGTCGTCTCCGAGCAGATTCACTGAGAAATGTTAGCTACCACCGCATCTTCACCAGCACTGCTACTCACGGGTATGAGTCGCCAAGATGACCGTGGCGTTGAGTTTGCGAAACAGACCAGACGGCCCAAAGACTTCCGTCCAAACGTGACGCTGGGTAGCCCAGTCCAGGCCGCTCAGCACGTCATCGATAAACATGACAGGCTTCCGCGAATAGACTGCTCGAGCCAGAGCCTAACTCGCCGTCAGGAAAAGCATTCATCCACAGGCAGCCGTACTCACAATGCGCTGTTTCTGCCCGCCGCTCAGAGACAACCCCTTACTGCCAATCATGGTCTCGTCGCCTGCCGGCAGCTGCGTAAAGTCCTTGTCAAGGGCACACGCGCTGACGACCGTTGCGTACCAGCACTCGTCCATGGGAGACTGGCCCAAGATGTTCTTCCTGACAGTCGAGTTCACCAGCCAAGTCGTCTGTGCGCAATATGCCGCTCCGCCATCGACCGTCTTGAGATGGCCGGTGCTGCGCAGCTGTCCCAAGAGGCCCCGAAGCAGAACTGTTTTCCCGGAACCGACTTTGCCCGTCACGACAGTCAGTGAGCGCGGTGGTATTTCCAAGTCTATGCCACTCAGAATCGGCTTGTCGCCGGCCTTCAATCGGAAGGTGGCGTCCTTCGCGATGATGACGACTTGGTCACTGGCCGTAGGTGGCACTGTTCTTAACTCTGTATCTGTTTCAGTGGTGGACCCGCTGAAATCGGCGGAGGACTTGGAAGAACCAGGCGGTCTGCCATTCTTCTCCGCGTCCTCAAGATATGCCTGCACTCTCTCAAAGCAGCCCAAGGAGCTGAAAAAGGAAGGCACTGCCGAGAGCAAGTGAGCCAAGGGCTCTGTAATGAGACCCATAATGGTAACGGCTGTGAATGTGGTTGCAATGGTCAAGCCCTGTGAAGAGCCGGCGCCCGACGCAAGGATGGCGATGCCGAATGTCAAAACAGGGGCGAGTTTCGAAGGTGTGTTCCCTGAGCACGTCAGAAATGGTACTTCTCGGCGGCAAGGAGGCACTGACCGATGACGTTCAACCACATAATCAGCACGCGGTACTTCTTAGACAGCTTAAGTTCCCGTACTCGGAGGGCCTGGATCGCCTTGGTCCAAGAGTCCACGAGCCCTAGCATCTTTGTTTCCTTCATCGAGGAGATGACTCCCGATGTATCGGAAACTCGCTTCTCGATCGCTGCAGTCCATAATTTGGACGCGGGACCCATGAATTTGGACAGCCGGACCATTGCCATGGTACACACTGTTCACGTTAGTAATGTTCTTTTCCGTAAAAGGACTATAGTGCAACTGACAGACGACAATAATGGCCGGCCCAACGCAGCCCAGGCCAAGCTGTCTTTGAAGAAGCCATATGGCGACAGAGACTTCGATGACGTTGGCCCAAATTTCATGGATGCTCTCAAACGAGCCGTAGATTTGATTCACGTCGGCCGTGATGAGCGTCAGAGCTCCCGACCCAGCTGTCGATGCCGGGTCAAGCTCAGTAGTCCGAAACAGAATAAGAGACACAAGAGCGCCACGAATAGTGGTGAGGAGGCGATACACCTGGTGTTGATAGAAGCCGGTCGCGAGCTGCACTATGTTAGTCAAGAACTGCTAGTGGCATGGAGTAAGATGTACGCACTGCCATGCCTGTGTACAGGAGCCCAGCGGCACCGATGAGCGCGTAGCCGACAGTCTTGGGATACGCATCTGCACTTCCTTCCTTCTGCACGTAGTCAATGACACGGGTGATGAGAAAAGGTTGCGCAATTTTGAACCCCGTCAAACACAGGCGCGGGAACGCACCCAGCAGCAGGGCACCCTTTGTCGAGCGCAGCAGCGTCATAAGAAGCGCATGCTTCCCATAAGATCTACAGCGCTGCCAGTTCTCCTGCATGCACAGCAGGAGTGGTTCCGAGCGCAGCTCCTGGTCCGTATCGTAGAGCGTCTCTGCGGATAAGCTTGCGCGGAAGCCGCGCATCATCAGGTCGTTCAGCCACCAGAAGAGGCCTCGGCTGACGATGCCACTGGTGGCTTCCCGACCGAGGGACGCCCATCGCGCGAGGAGGATGCGCTGCTTGCCTTGAATCTCGATGATGAAGAGGACAAGCTTCGAGACCAGCATGGCTGTGAAGACGGCGGGCACAGCAACCCCGCCGAGAAGCCATAGGGTGCGACATTGAACGGCGTCGAAGAGGATTGAAAAGAGCAAGTAGAGGCACAAGATGGTGGACGGCCTGACGGATCGGCTGTGCTCGATGTAGCTCAGTGTCGTCAGAGCCAAGGCGTCGACTATGCCGATGCTGGAGGCGGCGATGGAGACGTCTTTTGCAGGCAAAGCTCCTGTTCCCCTCGCCCAGAGAGCAAGTAGCGCTAGTTGCAGTGCACCGAAGACGGCGCATGCAGCCTACAAATTCGACTCATCAGCCACATCAAACAAGATACAAAACCTAGAACACTGAACGAACCAATTTCACGAGAGCCAAAGTGCTCGGAATCACCTTTCGGCTTTGGCCCAGCAGCTGGAACAGGCGCAGAGGCACGGCCAGCAGCAGCACGCAAGATGGGCCGATGGCGAGGATGGACTGCTCGAACAGGAGAGTGAAGTCAAAGCGTCCCGTGCCGCAGTCGTACGCGGAGGGGCCGAAGGAGCCATCACAGCTCTCGACGGCGGTAGAGCTGTGGTTCTGAAACGAGTGGTCCATGGCGACGTCGGGCTATCCAATTGACAAGAATCGCCAAGTCTGAGCCCGCAACGTGGCCTGCGATCCAGGAGAACGAACCAACATGTGAACGGGACTGCGCCGCTTAAGTAGTATCGCGACCCATTATCGCAGACGTCCATAAGTTGAGCCTCGAGGGTCTTGAGGCCGCGAACTATGCCCAACGAGGCAGCTGCTTAGCCGGTGAGGCTCGAATCAGCTAGGTGTGGGTGCTGGGATATAGGTGAGATTTGGGTGGGATGCCGTTGGCTGCGGCTTCAACCCGCGTCCTCATGCACTCGCTGGTCCGTGGGGGAGACGGGAAGTGTAGCCGTCCGCTCGTTGGCGAGCCGCGTTGGCATTGCGCGTCCGTTCAACCAACACGGACGTATCCGTACTCCGGACGGACTATAGCGACCCATTAAGTTGGGGTGATGTGGGGAAGGACGTGCTCCTGACTAGGCGCCGCATGCGGCGAGCGTTGGCACAACCGTTCAGGCACCGTTGAAGGATTCCAGGGCCCTCTTTCCCTCCGTCTTCGTACCCCGCCACGGGCGTCCAGGCCACGCCTGTTGCACTCGAACTTCTTGCTTGCAGCTCCACGCTCTCAGTTTCGCTGAGCACTTGGCCTGTTTTGATTTGATTGATAAGAGCCGATTGAAAAGCTGCGTGACTGCATTGGTCACGGTCCTGTGCAACTTGGTTTTACTTCTCATTCGCCTGCCGGCAGGGAAGCCAGGTGGATCGTTTCGCGGCTTCTCGCGTGCTCCATCAATTAATATGAGCAGCGAAGGGCTCTCGACACCTTGGCACATGCTTCTGCATGCAAACCCAACGAGAACAGATCGCCCACTCCGCAATGTGTGATTTTTGTATTGCTGACAGTGGACGTACTCAATTCAATCTCCTCAACTCTACCATCTTCGCCGGCCTCCTGTCCCGTCCCTGTCGCATAGGGTGCAACTGATACCATGGCTCATGCGCACATCAACCCTTCCAACATCCACCTCAAGTGGTCCAAGAACATCCCACCCGCCCTCACGGTTCCGTCAGGCACCACCCTCACCTTTGCCCTCCATGACGGGCTCAACAATCAGATCACGCCCGCCACCACGGCCGCCGACCTCACCGGCCTCGACCTCGCGCAGGCCGACCCGGCCTTCGGCCCCGTCTTCGTCGAGGGCGCCGAGCCGGGCGACGTCCTCCGCGTCGACATCCTCGAGCTCACCGCCGGCGCGTACGGCTGGACAGCCATCCTGCCCGACTTCGGCCTCCTGAGCGACGAGTTCCCCACGCCGCAGCTCAAGATCTGGGACCTGTCCACGCTCGCCGAGGGCTACGCCGAGTTCAAGGCCGGCATCCGCGTGCCCACGCGGCCCTTCCTGGGCGTCATGGGCCTGGCGCCGCCCACCGACGGCGAGCTCAGCACCATCCCGCCGTACGCCTGGGGCGGCAACATCGACTGCAAGCACGTCACGCAGGGCGCGACGCTGTACCTGCCCGTGCAGGTCGCCGGCGCGCTCTTCAGCTGCGGCGACGGCCACGCCGCCCAAGGCGACGGCGAGGTCTGCGGCACCGCCATCGAGACGCCCATGACGGCCCGCCTGCGCCTGACCGTCGAGCGGGGCAAGCCGTGGGTGCGCTCGCCCCATTACCTGACGCCCGAGTCGCAGCCGGAACCCCGGCGAGGACAGGAGTACGCGGCCGTGGGCATCGACGCGGACCTGCGGGAGGCGGCGCGCAAGGCGCTGCGCAGCGCCATTGACTGGCTCGAGGGCGAAAGGGGCTTGACGAGGGTCGAGGCGTACATGCTGTGCTCGGTCGTGGCGGACCTGAAGATTGTCGAGGCCGTGGACATGCCGCACTACGCGGTTGCGTGCGCGGTGCCGCTGAATATTTTTGTGAACGAGAATGAAAAGTAAACTCGAGTGTCTTCCATACCTACCACTCTAAATATTGCGCTGTAGGTGACGCATCATGGCAGTTGGAACCAGCCGGGTCTTTTGCTGCTCCGTGCTCGTCAATCAACTGAGCGCGACAACGAATGCGACGCCTCGTTCTCAACTCGCAGGCATTGAATGACCTCGTCCTGAGCACGACTCTCTTCTTTGTGTTGATTCCAAGTGGACAGTGAAGCCGATTGACCTGTCAACGATGATATTATCTCCTTATCTCCCTCGTCGCCGGCTTCCTCGTCCGACTCATCCGCCTGCTCGGCGGCACGCCGGATTGCCTCGCGCCGCGCAAGGAGGGCCTCCTCCTCCCGCTTCGAGATGGACCCCGCCTCCATGATCTCGTCGATCTGCTCCAGCGTGAGTGGCTGCGCTCGGCTTGGCTTGGACATGCGCGAGACGACGGTGGTGTCCGAGGTCAGGATGAGGATCTTTCCAGTCTGCCCTCGCTGTTAGCGCCGACGCCGCGTGTCTGTGTGCGTGGTTGCACTCACCTCTGGATCATCTTGCGCGTTTGCCCATAGGTCCACTTTGGCCAGGAGGTCCTCGGGGCTGCCGATCGTCCTCGCCTACCTGATGGGGTTCGTATAGTTCTCTCGGTTCTGGTAGAGAGAGTACACCTCTAGCACACCGTGCCAAAGGGCGTGGAGCTCGTTGAACGTTTGATCGAGTGTGGCCGAGGGCACGAACATCAGCGATGGCTTAAACGCCCGGTCCCCTTCGGCGAGGTTCTGCTGACCCTCGCGCTACCTCTTCTCCCGCGCGTCGTTCATGAATTTCAGCGTGAGGGCGGTAACAAAGGTCTTGCCCGTGCCGCACTCGTTGGCAAGGAAGGTCTGATAGCTGAAGTATTGGCGAATGTCCTTTCGTCGTGACGCCACGTCTAACACGCCCTTCGGGATCACGCATCACGCCGGCAACCCGAAACGTAAAATAGCGTTTTGGCCGCCAGCCTGTAGGAGACCAAGCGAGTCGTATTACGTTCGTATTAATACCTCTCGGCCCTGGAGCCCGCGGCACACCCGACTTGGGTAAAGTACCGTAAGGTAGTACACTGCGGCGCCGTCGGGTCATCATCGCCTCCCATGGGAGAATGCTGGGGCCCGGAACGGAGCCTACCTAATAAGTTAAAGTGCCAGAAAAACGCAACGCCAGAGACACCACACCACCCTTCACCTCCTTTCGTTGTCGGATCTCACGAATTGACCAGTCCTTGCCTAGGTAGCCATGAAAGTCACAGCTGTGAGGGCCCAAATATCCGCCATGGCATTCGATCATCATGTTCACAGCTGACAAGGCCGCCCGCAGATCTACGTCTACCCAATCAAGGCTCTTCGGGGCATCCGCCTCGATGCCGCCCATCTCTCCCGGCAAGGTGTGCAGCACGACCGCCGCTTCATGCTTTGCCGCGTCCAGGACGACGGCGAGCTGGTCAAGGTGCAGCTGGACAAGTACCCTTCGTGTGGACTCTTCTCCCAGGAGCTCCTCGGCGACGACGCGGTACGCGTCCGCTATCTCACGCCAGAGCAGCCGCTCGTGCCGGCGCACTGGCTTCAAGGCGAACCTCTAGACGTGCCGCTGGACCCGGACACAGCCGAGCTGGAGCGCGCCGACATCAACCTTCACCGCAGCATGGTGAGAGCGTACCGCATGGGCGCACCGTACGATGACTGGTTCACGGCGTGCTTCGGCTTCAACACGGCGCTCATGTACATCGGCAACGAGCGGCGCCCTATCCTCGGCACCTTCGCGCCGCAGGACGAGCCGCCAGCGGCAACGGGCGGCTGGCTGTCTTCACTCTCCAGCTACATGTACAGCCAACCGCGCGCCGACCCCCCCTGGCTCGTCTTCTCCGACGTGGCCCCCTTCCTCATCACTTCCGAGCAGTCCCTGCGCAATGTCAGCGCCCGCCTCGCCGAGAGCGACGCCGACATGTACAAGTTCCGACCCAACGTCGTTGTCGACGGCGAGGCTGAATTCGACGAGGATTTCTGGACCGAGCTGTCCGTGAACTGCGCTCCGGCCTTTACGCTGACCATGATGTGTAACCGCTGTACTTCGCTCAACGTCGACTACGACACTGGCCGCATAGCCGTCGGCGAGCGCGGCACTCTCCTTAAGCAGCTCATGTCTGACCGCCGTGTTGACGCCGGCGCAAAGTTCTCGCCTGTTTTTGGAAAATATGCGTTCCTGGCGCGCGATCTCGGCAGTTTGGATCTTCGCGTGGGCGACGAAGTTGCTGTCACGAAGCGGTCTGCGGAGCGCCCCATCTTCGGCTGGCCCTCCAAGTCGCAGAGTGGACCTCGCTTCTACCAATATACTTAGCCTGCGAGACTCGGTAGGGAATGGCCACGCGTGCTGGTGAATACATGGCCACTGTATCACAGCACGAACCATGAGACCCTTCCGGCCGCTGTTCGCCTTGTTTCAACAGCAACGGCAATACGAATGAAACATCATCAAAACCAGCCACGAACTTGTCTTGGAGTAGAGATAAGAGGAAACGCCCAGCCATTAACGTTTGACGAACACGCCATCATGTACACCTCGTTCAACAAGCACATCCACATGGCACGCCCCGGGTGGACCACGTCAACCGTCGTCTCACCGCGTGCCCTGCCTCTGTCTCCCCGAGATTTCGTCCCTGGCCCCCATCTTACTTAGCGACATAGCAATGGTCCAACGTTGCGAAGGATGGGCGCGGTCCTCGCCGGAGGAACGGGGAACGCAGTCGGGATTCCCGGCGGCTCGCTCACGCGCCTGGCTATCTGCCTGCCTTCAGAGACAGCGATGCGGTGCCCGGGCCCTGACATGCGCCACGGTTACACAGCAAGGGATGCCGAAACCTGGCCCGGCCCCTGTGAACGTCGTACGCCGACGTACAGCGTCGCCTCAGGCAAAGGGCCGGCCTTCCGGTTCCCGCGGGGCGTCTCTTGTCGTTGAGGCCGCGGGTCCGGCGGGTATACAGGGTCACGAGCCGGTACATGTATGCAAGCTGTCGATTATTCCAGAATTTTTCTCGTTTCAGATCATGCAGCATGGTGTCATTCTCATATCTAGAGTAACACGGAGCATACTTTTTTTCGCACGCCTGACTGTGTCTGTCATGGTTGCCCGTCGTAAAGACGGGGTTTGGCAGGTGACGCATCCTCGCCTGTCTTTGCTCCGAGCCTCCGAGTCTGTGGCACATGACGAGATCGCCCACGATGGAGACTGCTGAATGCGGGCATGGAAACAGCAGTTGAAATGCCAATTGAACACTTCACGCCGTTGACTCGTCATTGCTGAGAATATCGAGGCTGTGTATGTTATGTAATGATGCTGCAAAGGGGATTAAGAATTGGTGTTCCTCGTTCGTAAACATATAATTGTAAATTGACTCTTTGGTCCTCATGTCTTGCGTCGCCTATCTCGGCCTGAGCCAATACTCTATCCAATCCGCCCAACCTCTGCCGCAAAGTCTAGCCTTGGGTCGTTGGTCCTCCATCTTGTGGCCCCTGAATCTTCTATGTACTCGCAACGTGGCCATTGCCGTCATCGAAACGCAATCCAGACAAACAGGGAGAAGAAAAATCAAATAAAGCCGACCAGTCGATGCAATGACAATTGACCTGCTAGCAGTTGCGTCGGAATCGTGGCCAAGGCACTGCAACGAAAATGAAGAAGAAAAGCGCGGCTATCGTAAGACGCCAGAGCGTTTGTTTCCACCGCCAGCTGTGCGGTCTCAAGATTCGGTGAACGAAGATGCGCAGGGCCAAGTGAAGATGCTGCATCTAAGACACCCGGAGACAATGCGGCAGCGATGCCGTCAATTCAGCACCCCGGAGTGCGACTTGGCTCACAGTAGAGCCTAGGGTTGCCAAAATGTCACACTCGTCAAAGTCCGGTCTTCGCAGGGCATCCAATCCGCTGATGGCAGCTGCAAGCAGGGGTGTTAGCGCTGCTGCACAAGGCCTGGGAGATGCCCGGAAATGGAGCCTCCCACGTGGACCTTGCAGCGGCAGGCAGGCGAAGAAGGAAACCAGAGGTGCGGGAATAAAACCAGAGGGTGAGTAAAGGAAAGCAAAGTCTTGTATAGTGAATGCCACGCCGCCATTGAAATGCGCGCCATGCTCGAAGCGGGAAATGCAGCAGATCGCAAAAGACGCGATGTAAGGCTTGGCCGTTCTCTACTATGGTAGGCTTACAGCGTAGCGTCACTGCTGTCAGCAGATAAGCCGCACACCGAGAGCCGGGTCATCTGAGAGTCGAGAGTCCAGTCTTGTTGAGTTGGAGCGCAGCGGCCTGGAAAGTCGGCCACAGTCTTCCCCAACGACACCTCGTCCAGGGCCTGTTTTCCATTCCTGGGAGTCGCATAACAAGGCCATATAATGGAGGGATCTCCCTGGAAGTAGCCCGCAGCATGCTTGAATGCAATGCGGCACCCCAGGGGGCGAGGGGCCTTTATGTGCATGCGCGACAAAGATGGAGCTTGCAGTATATGCATTCGTAGATGACCCAGTGTGGCCCGGAGCGGCAATGCTGGCAGATCCACTGAACAAGGGTACTGTCCGACTTGATCATGTTGAAAGAATGGGCGCAAGAGTTGGCCATGGTTGCGGCGAAGTTGTTCCGCAATCTGGAGGCAGTTGTCCACGGAGGCTCAGGGTTGTTTCAAGGGCTCGTCCTTATCAGCGACTGGGAGGCTATGTGAGAAGCGCAATATGAGAGGCGGCGTGATGTCCCGTTGAGAATTTGAGGAGATTCCGGAAGCAATTTGGGACGTGACTAGCAAAACGTATTTGAGAAGCTCTCAAGGTAAGATGTGCGGGAGGACGAGAGTCGTCGAGATACGAGACTGTAGACTGAGGTGTCGAAGATGGAAGATGCGCCGGCGTCGAGCGCTCTTTTAAGCCGTGCCCAAGCCCACAGCCGAGTACGAATCAGGTAACGTAGCGCGAATAGACGTGAGAAGGGGATGGTTTGCAATGGGAGAGGTCCACGGTCCACCACAAACGAGAGTCCGAGGGACAAGGTGGAACGGCAATCGGAAGAAGACGAACGAGTAAGGCGAGCAATCAACCCTGCCTACCCGTCGCGGGCCCGACCCAGGGCTGTGCTGGCGAGCGAATCGGGAGGCGCCCGTTTGCTCTCTCGGGCTGCTTGGACCCGAATGGAAGCTGCGTTTTGTTTCGGCGCGAGTCGTATTCGTCTGAGCAGGCGGGCTCAACGGCCAAGGCGGTCGTCAGGACGAGCTGTCGAGCGGTGCTTGACGGCGGCCAAGGCCAGGGTTGTTGCGCAGGCTGCTCAACGGTTGGCTTGCATGAGACGGCTGGGCCGACTGACAAAGTGACGATGCAAGTGCTGCAGCAAGGCGAAGGCCTCTCGGCGGAGAGAACTCGGGGGACGGGAAGCGAAAGATGCAGACTTGGATGCGCCTGCCTGTTTGCAGCTTAGAACAGCAAAGTCGTGCAAGAAGGAGCCTTCGAGCCGACCTGGGCCGGGCTTGCCTTTAATGGGCATCGGCATCATCTCTGTTCGAACGGCGGGTCTATCCTTCTTTTTTCGTGCCTGTCCGTCGTCGCTCCACCACCACCGCACACCACCACCTTGACGCAGGCCAGTCGGGCCAGCCTCCAGCGCCGTAGCCGGCGTCATCTCTCATCCCACCCACACCCCTCCTAAACTTTCCTCGTCTGCCACGCCGGGCAGCCGTCAGCGAGACATCGGCCGGCTAAGCTGACCCCGGCCCCCCAAAACGCAAAACGGCCCTGGCAACGGTCGTGATGAACGCAGCTGGCGCGCTCCAGAGACGCGGCTGCGGATCCTCTAGTGCGCCGCCTGCCCGGGGTCCGCTACCCAATTCGCACATCTCCAACGCCCATCTCCAACAGCGCGTCCAATGATCCATCCATGCATGCTTACAGCTCACTCGGCCTGCTTTGGAAGTGCTACGTCTGCGTCCTCTGCAAAGCCTAAGTTAGTCCCCAAGGCAGAACTATAGACCGTGGAGAGTCATCGCCTCAGATGCCCAACAGGGCGTCTACCACCTCAAGGGAGTGTTCTTCTTAAGCCTCCTTCAGAAACCATACGACGTCGCAACGGCCTCCTTCGCCACCTCTTGGCTCACCGACAGCCGTGTTTGGCCACATTCGTGACCAGCCCGCCAGCACGATTAGGCGCCTGCGTGTTAGCAACCAGGCCGCCAAAGTTATACGTACATAGGTGTCTCGCAACATTTCGTGCAGTACAATGCCGAGTGCGAATCTTTGAATACATACGAGCGGCACACGTCATCCAAGAGCGCCTTTATTGGGGCTTCTACGCACGGGGCCGCAGCCAACTGAATGATTCCTCTGGTGCAGAATAAGGCCAAGCATAATTATCCGGAAAGCTGACACAGAAACAGGCAATAACAGGCAATATCGAGACAAACCTTTCTTTGCGAGCACGCCGGAAAGTGGGCGGCGTGAACCTCCCTTGGGCGAAAGCTGGTCGGGCCGCCGTTTCTGCTGTCTCGTATTCTTCTTTTCTCCTCCCAGAAAGACAACAACCAGGTTTTCGTCTCTTCCTGTTTCAGCTCCCTCTGCCTATGAGTGCATCGACGTATGCGCACAGTTAGGCGTGACGCTAGGCCATTTTCTCCGCACCCCTTGCAGCCAGCTTTTCAGCTCGCTTGTACTTGTGCAGCCTTCTATGGTACGATACCAATGTCCAATATTTGTCATGCCTGCAAATATGTTTCGAACGACAATGGAAGATTCCGAAACTGCCGGCGCTGGCCCCGTCATTCTCCGATGATGCTTGTCTCCGGCGGTACCGTTTGCGTTTCCCAAGCTTCAGGTTGGGCCTGCTTTGGCCCGCCTGCATGGAGTGACACAGGCTGGCAAACGGTCTGCTGTCTGCAATGCCTTCCGGACAGCTTTCGTGCGTCACAATGTTTCAACAATCTTTGTGTCACGCGATGACGTGCCATTGAAAGGCTTGGACACCGGCTGATTGACGGAAGCCTGACCAGAACGCTCAGCTTGATCTTCGATGCAACGATCTGCGACGAGGATTACCAGATTTTAGTCAAGACATACTCCCGAGACTAGGAGAGACATATCTACGCCGCTCATCTGGGCTTGCAGCTGTCACGTAAGCCACTGAATCGGCACAAGGGCACTAGTGCATATCGGTACCGAGACGTTGGGAAGTTTCATGCGAACTCTTCGCGCCATGACATGGGATAACCAGACAGGGAATCAGCCTCGCGCCGGCTGCGAGTACTTCAAGACTACGATTCGTGGATCACTGCTCCGTATGCTGCGGCTGTGGAGTCTGTGGCTGCCTGTTGTGAGTCCTTGTCCCAAGCCTTTGGCGACTTCACGTTGAGATTGGCATCTTGCTGGACACCGCTTGTTTGAGCGTGTGGTGTGATTCTACACCGGATCCATCGTCCCATAGCGCTGCACATCATGTGCCCTCCGATATGACTATTGTGCCACCAAAATGTCACCTGGGGGCTCTCCAAGTGTCTTCTCACCTGAAGTTGGTCCAGACTTGGTGGGGCCACTGGTTCAATCTCGCAGCAACTTACTTGTTCTTTCTGATCAGGCACGTGCCATGTATTCCAAGCTCAAAGCCGGATGGCAAAGCCCTCCTGCTCGGAACAGATCGGAGCATCGCTTTCTGATGCTCGAAGTTTGCAGTGTCTCGGTGGTCGGCCTGGAGCCGACTATTTCGGTTGTGGGTAGGTCGCTACTACTCTCCCTTTGCGTCTCCAGCGAGGGCCTGAGTGTTTATTGAGGTCAGCTTTCATCACCAAACATCATGTCGTCAGTCAGCCACAGGACCATCTGCGCACTGAGGAATGGAGGCGACGAAAGGGTTGTCGACCAAACCATTACGTTTGCACGCGTGATGAAGCCGTGGACCAGGTAAAGTTACGGCTCATGTTGCCGTCTCCTCGAGGCGCTTTGGCCGCGCTGAACCCCGTGTGTCTTGGCTTGCCTCGTACCATTCGGACCCTTGCCGCGTCATCGAGAGTCAGCGATATACAGCATGGCGCTCTCAAACGACTATAATGTATTGTCTTGAGAGCGTGGGACTTGCCGTCGCCCACTCCAGACAGATCATTTCGCCCCCTGGTAGCATCCGTAACAACCTGATGACCTTCAGCTCATGCGAGCTGGCGTGCTCCCTTACCCGCCAGCCGATTTCTTGAAGCAATGTTTCCACACAAGTTATTCGCATCACAGATGAGCAATGGAGTATATTCAGCCTTGCCGCCGCAACTTGGAGACAGTACCACGGCAGTTCAGCCGTTTATGCCGCTGGCGATTAACGGCAAAACCATCAGGTGTTGAGGAAGCCCCCGCAGCAACTGCTCAACCGGTGAGGATAGCTGATTAAACACACGCCACAGGTGCATGCCTTAATCGATCAAACAACAGACGCAAATGCAACCCTGCCGGCGGGGATTGAGCATCCAGTCTGGCGTCTAGTGCTGCGCCTCCAACCGAAAGGGTGTGCGCATGGTACATACTTTGTTCAATGCTTTACTTGCCGTTCTTGGGACGAGAATGTCTGCCGGTGAGAGTCGCCTGCCTATCATACTGCGCTGGCGCGTGCTACAACGCTCGCATTGGGCATGGGAAAAACCCTACGAACAGTCGAGACAAGGATGTGCTACATCCCATGTGCGGCGGGACGCCACCTTCGCTTCCGCGTTGAGACACCACGGGCCGGGAAGCTGAATTGGGCTGGGGACATAACGGGTTGAGTCTCCTCCGTGCTGGCACTAGCGACTCACCACCCGCTGGACCCCTCCCGTCCCTCAACTCCTGAGCCTGCCAACTGGCCCAATTCCTGGCCGTCATGCTGGCATATTGGGCTTCTCCCGGAGTCCAGCTCGGCGCCGCTGGGCACAGTCAGGTCCCGAAGAATACAATGCAAGCCCGACTCTTCTCAGGTTAACGACAGCACCCATTTTAGGCACATACACGATGCACGGCATCCGGTTCATCTGACATCCCCTCAGCAGAGCAAAAAACCTCCGAGTGTCTTGGGCCGTTGCAGGGTCGCAAGTGGTCGCCCCGGACACCATCCCATTTGCTACACCACATGGCGCTGGACAGGGTCTCCACGACAGCGCTAGTCCAGTCGCAGCGGCCAGGCGGGCACCGCGTCCACGTCCTCGGGCCCGTCGTCTCTTGTCTCTTTCCTCCCTGTCTCAGGCGCGGGATCACTCAGGTATCTACGAAGTACTTCGAACAAAGTACCCTCTGGGGAAACTGCGCAATGTTCCTTTTGGCAGTTGGGTACCCATCGGGTGACCAGTGCGCGATTACGTTTGATTTGACTTCAACAACGGGCTTACTCCGTGCACTGTTGCCATGTTCTATTCTCTATGCATGATACGCCACCACCCTCCTACTCCGTCTACAAGATCGCTTGCTGCGGGTAGCCGCAATGCTACATGATTTTCTTACACCGGGAAGCGCTCCCTTCCCGTCCCGTCACTTCGCTGATCGAGCGCGCCATGTCTGAAACGGGTTCTATAGATCCCGTCGTCCGCCATCGGATCAAGGTCCTCGACGCCATAGCGCACGAGTTTCTGATCTGTCGTTTTCCGCCTGCTTCAGTTGACGATGGCACCGGAAGAATCTTGCATGACCTAGCGCCATAGGTAAGTTCTCACATCACTAGCCCAGATGCGCCTTCACAAGTCTTGGGCCATCGACGCCTCCGTGCGCCTCCGGGTCGATTGGTGGACGAACCGCTGCACGCCGAGACATCAGCCGCTCGTGGGCTGATTTCTGTGCACGCTGACATCACCGAAATGCCACTTTGGTCGCCGATGTCCCGATGTTTCCCTCATGGGACGCGATTAACTCGTGCTGCCGTTCTCTGCGCGCTCCGCAGGCTCGAGATCGGTATCGGCCGTGGCAACCTCGCCCGAGATGGAATCGTGCCCCCCCGACAATAGATCCTTTGGCGGCACTGCCTTCATCTCCAGCATGTCGTGATCGTTGGCCAGTCGCTCTTGTTCCTCGAAGGTAAAGGCATCCGACAAATTGACGGCGAGGAACGTCTTTGGTAATTTGACTCTGGATCGAGATGAGTACTTCGGGGTTCACATACTCATTACGTGAGAGATTTGAACGACTTACTGGTTAAACTTGGCTCGCAGCGTCTTGATGACCTGAAGCCAATCCGCATGCGGCGTCAAACTGCGTCTGGGCGCGCACCCTATGCAATGCCGACTGTCGAGTTGGACGTGCAGCGGGTCGAAGACGTGGCATCCCGGGCTGATCGTGATGCGGATGCTATACGTAAAAGTAGGCTCGTCGCCAGAGATGCTCTCGGCAGGCGGCTTCACCTCGGACTCGTACAGCTCGAAGCAAATCTGAGACAGGTAGTCGAGCTCCGGGATGGTGCTGCGCTTGATCTTCGTTTCGATGCCTCCTTCGATGATGCAGTTGAGGAGCGTGTAAATATGCGACTCCTTGGTGAAGTAGAAGAATGACTTCGCGTCGTTGGATGCCTGCATCTCCTCAAGGTCCTGGACAATCTCCTTGAGCAGCGGCAGGGACGTCAAGAGTCCAATCTCGAGCTTCTCGCTGTCTGAGATTCCGTACTCCTGGGGACAGATGAAGTCGAACAAGACCTTTGCGAGGCGGTACAGCTCTTGCAGAGGATCATTTCGCGGATCGGGCTTTGTTGATGTCTGATGGGTGCCCTTGTAGAGCCGGAAATACAGCTCAGGCGGGCCTTCCTCGTTGAGGTGCCTCAGACCGTTGAGGAACGAGCGTCGGCGGAAGATTTTCTTGACGCCGGCTCCGCGGTTGGAAGCATCCGTCTTATCCGATCCGTCCGGCGACGAGTTCTGGCTCTTCTCTCCCTTGGGATCCTCCGAGGCTCTGGTCTCCTCTGACTCCTTGGACTTTCCTTCCTTGACGCCGTACTCCTCATCCAGCATGTTCTTGGGCGGCGTGAAGACCCACTCCAGGAACTGGCGGTTATGCAGGGCGTCAAACTTCATCGTGTCGTACAGCTCCGAGATCTTGCTAGGATCGACCTTTTCGCCGTCACAAAACTCAGTGAAGAGCTTTTCCCAGCGTTCGCGGAACAGCTCGGCATCCTCACCGCTGCACCATCGAGACTGGATGTTGGTGACGGCATTGGCATGCGACAGCGCCGAGGAGATGGAAGTGCTGGAGCCTTCGCCGGTGAGCGGGAGCTTGTCGGTGCTCGGATTGGATATTGACCCAAGTGAAGCAGCGGCGCCACTGCCACTGTACAGCTTGCCGTAGTTGTATTGCATGACGCGGCGGTGAAAGTTCATGAGCTGCACCACTCGGGTTTGCACCTCGGATGGCTCAGGCGTGTTCTCCGGCCAGGCGAACTGCGCGGGTCGCTCGTTGCCCTTTCGTAGGAGGCCCTTGAGCTTCTTCTTGACCTTGTCAGTCTCGTCCTTTGCAGCGTTGGAGTCGTCCAACAGGTCTTTGCGGATTGTGATGAAGTCTTCGGGTATTTCCTTTCTCCCCAGGAATGAGGCAGCCCAAATTTGAGCACTGGCAGTCACACGCCGTTCGGAGCTGCTGTAGACATGGACTTCGTCGAGAATGTCTCTGTTGAGCAGCATCAGATCGTTGCGCATGTTCTCGCCCAGCTCCTGCGCCTGGTATCGAGCGGAATGCGTCGGTTCACCACCCCACTTGACGATGAGCTGTAGCTTGTCAAGAACCAAGCGCTCCTCTGCCGCGGTGAACTTGGACATGGTCACGCCCGACAGAGAATCGTGTCGCTTAGACTTGGGAGGATGATCCAAGTCCTTGCCTGGGCCCTCCTCGCCGTTGTCGTGGATCTCGACCTCGGCGTTTTCATCAACGTCCGGCATCTCGTGAACCACCTCCTGCACGGGCACCTCTTCGGTCTTCTTTTTGCGGAACATAGGCTTGATCTGAACCTTGGTTCCGGCCCAGCTCCCCTTCTTCACTAGCACGTTCCTCAATGCCTTGAGCTTCGCGCGGTCCTCAACTCCGACCTCGTATGCGACGTCGACGGCTTGTATGACGCTCGCCAAAGCAGCCTCCCCAATCAATAAAACTTCCTCCTGGTAGCCCTTGAGGAGCGCAATGAATGGCTCGGTGTGGAATGTGAATTTGTACTTCTGCTTGGGAGTGCGATCTGCGTGTCGAATCACGGACACCATGCCCTTGAGCTTCCACGAGTGCTTGGGTGGCGGCGGTGCAGCCTCAGCTTCTCCATTCTGCACAGGAGGAGCTGGAGTAGTTGTGGTCGTAGTCTGTGTCGATGAGGCAGCGGAGGATGTGCCGGGCAGCCTAAGATCCGGAGGTGGTGGGGGCAGCTTGGGACTCGTTGCCTTGCCTTGAGCCATCGAGTCGAGCGCGCTTTCAGTCCTTGACGAACCCGCTTCACTCGAGCCCGAACGTGTGGAGTCGGGGTGCTGAGGCTCCGCATTGGACGCTGGAGCGCTACCTCCGTTGGTCGCTTGAATCGCAATTGCGGGAGAAGAGCCAGACTGCGGCTCACGTTCTTTCAAGGCATTTGTTGCCCGTGCAAGAGGATCAACGTCCGATACGGTAGGGGAAGGTAACGGGGAGGCAACACCGCCACGACGCAGCCTCTCCTTGACGAACATGTCTTTGAGGATGGTGGCGCAGTGCTCGTAATAGTCGTCATTGTCCTTGACGAAACTCCATCCGTTGACGTCGATGACGTACGTCTTGCCAGACGCTCGCAGCATGTCAAACCCGCAAACCCTCTGGCCAAAGGTGGCGGATATCCTGCTCGCCGTTTCCTTCTCTTCGGCGCTCAAAGCGGTGACATAGCGCAGCTCTTTGCCGTGCGTGTTCCGCCTGACGATGCCATCGACGACGGGAGACTTGCGCGTCTCGGCGTGGCAATAATTAGGACCGACGGTATATGCCTTGACATCTTCGGCGTTGTCGACTTTCATAAAGCTCTCGTAGATGTAGCTGCTGCCGGGCTCCGTAATGGCTCTCGGAACGTTCAAGTCGGGCACGAAGTCTGAGCTCTTGTTGCCAATTTTCCTGAACAGCTTCCTCGCGCCGCCGCCCGAGCTCTGAGGGAAGTAAATGATGATGTTATGGTCCTCGCCGCTCGTGGGCTTCTCCACAAACGGCTTCCTGAGCAATGCGCCGTCGACACTCAGAACGTCACCGTCATCAATCAACTCCACGCGTCGCGGAGGCGGCTGAGCACCCGTATCAACCGGCTCCAGGGTAATGCCGGTCACATCCTTGATGTGCTTGGTCATCTCGGTAGTGAGAACCTCCGGGCCGCCATCCCGGTTGACTTCCAGCCGCTTCGGAGTGCGAACCTGGATCTCGTCCAGGAGACGAAGGCACACTCGCCTGTCCCACAGGATCTTTTGCATGGGCACATCGTTAACGCAAAAGGGCTTCCGGGTCTTGACATATGCGATGGCCTTTTCCAAGGGAAATCCGTCGGAGTAAAATGATATCAAGTAGTCGCTAGTACGTGTCAGTGGAATGCTTTTGTTTCATTTTACCCAAGCGAGCGCCCGCAAAGCTGAGTTGACAGAGATGCCGCTATGCTCTTCTTGTTCACCGACAAGGGGCCCGGCTGGTACACCGAGAGACTCACCACATCGGCCAATTTTCAACTTCTAAAAAAACAGTCAGTCACGTCTCAAGCAGAGGCTCTGCAAAGGAAATGCCACGAACCTTCATCAAGGATGACCTTGTCGCCAAATACAACCACATCGAACTCACGGTTCGCGATAAGGCGATTCAGGATATTCCTACTCGGCTTACTTCTGGCCTTGACATCCAAAGCACATATTCCAATGACACCCCAAGGGGCTGGCTTTGCTATTGAAGATTGGTCAGACCGCTGCAGCGAAATTTGATTGTCGTTTCTCCGAGAGCCATTACTTACCTTCCTCCTTCTCTCGATGCCGTTCGCTGCTTGGACTGTGGCTGCTAGCCGCGGTACTGCCGCTAAACCTCCTCTTCACTCTGCTGCGAGAGCGATCGGGTTGGGAGCGCATGTTGTTGGATTCAGCTCGTTGGCTGCGTCTCATAACATCAAACGGTTGCGCGTGAGGGTCTCTGGGTGCGAGGTGATGCTGCCCAGGCGCGGCTGCGTGCCCGGGTTGGCTATTGGACGAGGTGGTCACCGTGACGTTGGCGACTCCCGGTTCAGAAGGAGCAGAGCTGACGTTCTTGCCCGACGATAGCAAGCTTGGAACCGATCGAGGCGGGCCCAGGCCAGAGTCTGAGCCGTGGGCAGAGGGCGAGGAGTTCAAGACGCCGCGCGCAGAGGCCAGGGAGTATAACGAGTGCCCCGACAACCGCTTCGACTGTATGTCCGAGTACGATGACCTCGCTGTCAGCGCGGGCTCGGGCAGCGTTGCGTCGAGGACGACAGGAGCGCGGAGCCGCGGGGTCCCCGTATCGTCGACGGGCGAGAGCTGGGGTTCGCCAAAGACGAGGTCCTCGCTCCAGGCGTCCGACGTACCGGACTGTCTTCGAGAGCTCAGTCGCAGGGATCGAGAGCCCTTGACGGAGACGGGAGAGGTCTGGGGAGCGGCTGAGACGCTGGAGCGTTCGGCGTGGACCTCGGTGGTCCCGGGCTCGACGTGGCGACTCTTCCTGCTGCTGGCGACGGAGCCGGTCAGGGACGACGATGAGATGCTGCGGGCGTGCGACGGAGCATGCCGCTGGCAATTTCTCGACGGCGGAGGCGATGCGGAGGGGAGGGACGAGGAGCTGCCGCCGCGAGCAGAGTCTCGAAAGGAGGAGCGGCCGACGGCGGTGGATGTCGGTGCGCTATTATCTATGGAGACGGCGGCGGTGGTGCCAGCTAAATTCGACAAAGGGGCCTCCATTGTGGTGCGCTGGTGGTGCCGAACTGGTGGGATGGTGGGCTCCCGCAAAGCCTCGGGCTAGCGAGTAGCGAATGCGGAAGTCAAATTGTGGCAGCCCGCTCCACTGGCCAGAGCTCGGGACGTCCACCGCAACCGTCACCGGGGAGCCGCAGGGGCAGGGCGACACGGGCTTCGATGGGTTGAGATGCAATTGCGTACGGCGCAAGAGCAGCATCGTCGCTCGGTGACGTAGGGTCGCCCATCCTGAGACCTTGGTTGGGGGGGTTTTCCGAGGCTCTGGATGGGGAGGGGGGCCCTGGTGCTGCGCTAGCCGAGCACGCTCACCCTTACCCAGCCGACGGGTCTGGCAAAAAAAGCATCGCAGTCAGGACTCAACTCCTACGGAGTAAGTTACGGTTCGCACGTACGCGGAATACGGATCGGAGGTGAATGGATTGGCTGGGACGGGCATTGCCTGCTCCACGAACCCCGAGTGCCCGTCCCCATTGTCATGCCATGCCACGGGCCCAATCTGTTTCAGTGAACGGAGAATTTGTCTTGCATGCATACGAAACACAGTCTTGGGAAAAGTCCGGATGCGTAAATCGACCCCAGACGCAAGATCCAAGCCGCCTCATGCGCGTCGGTCCACCGTTGCTTTCAGGCGCCTCAGATTGGCTGGCTGACCCGTGCTCCGTGCCTGAACGTGGGGGAAGGTTTGCGCCGTTTTGCCCTATCTTAATTGAGCCAGCACGGTTTACGGGGCGGAGGGACGGGCTGCTGAGGGTTGACGGCCGTCCCAGCCAGAGAAACGAAAATGTGTCAATCAATCTTGTGTTGCCTGCGATCCATCACGTACAGCTGCAAGCATCCAATTCTGTCCAAGAAATCAGAGCCTCTGTCGCAGTTGGTAGCGGCAGCCTGTCCGAGAGCAGCAGGCGACACTTGGGAAGGCGGGGCGGCAGAATACCGTCGACGCCCCTCACCGCCCAAGAATTCCTGGAACACATGCCAGGGGCGCCAGAGTTCACCCTCTCGAGTCTCGAGCCACGACCTGCGCTCTTTCATCTCAAGGTGCCGCTCCAAGCCCTATAAGATGGCATGAGACGCAATTGACTCGGTGGCTCATACTCGAGACCTTGGCTTGGGGTTTTCGAGGCCCTGGATGGATATTCCCCCTATCCCTCGTTGCTTGCGCGAACGCAGTGGTCAACCGATGCCAACCATTGAATCTGGCTAACGCCGTCACGCGCGCGACAATTCTTTTTTTTTTCTTTGTTTGCCGGGTGCGAGCGCGTTCGGCAAAGCGTTTAACCTAAGGTTACGACCTTACAGACCATGCGCCTATGAGGTATTTGATCGAAAAGATTGTAGCGGGCTGCAACGTATTAATGATATACTTCTGTTGTGTTGCGGTAATTTTCTCTTTTAGCACAGGCTTGCAAGAATACATACTCTACGAAGCTCAACAGTGTTTGTAACATTGTCATGGGCCCAACACAGTCTTTCCTTGTAACAGCGTCACACAGACTCAATTATAAAACCAGGGTAGCGCGGTATGGTTAGGCACTTTAACTGCGCGCGTGTTCTATGTATATATATTTTGTAAGGGGTAGGGGCGGCCGTCGAAGCATGCGATATGGTAGTTTTGTAAAAGAATAATTGCAAGAGTGTTGCGACCCAGGGGGTTACGATAGAGCTATTCAAGATGAATGGGGCAGTCAGGTATGAGCAGACTAAGAAATGGGATTGATGAAAGACTGAAGCTTGACTTCCACAGGAGCTTGCTAATATTTCAAGAGTTATTCGCCTGTGATTATCTCTCAGCACGCCTGACTCTCATCACAATATCTCTCTTGTTCCACTACAAGATGTTAATATAGCAGTATATATTAACATATCTTAACATATACCAACCGCAATACAACTAAGCGGGGATATTAAAGATATACTATCGTATTCTCCATACTCCGGTATCTCTTGTACCACCTTATCTTTTCGTCTATACCCTGTAACTCATGAATGGCCGTGGCCTATTGCATTTACGACAGCAAAATTCCGGGCGTCAATATCGTAGTCTTTATATATATGTAAGTCGGCATTATTCCGAAGATTCCTCGATTACTCCTCCATAAGAGTATTGACTGTTGGGTGCCTGAATGCGGCATGGCTGCCCGAGCCTGGGCCAGAAACTACTGCAAGGCAGGGAGTAGTCCGCAACCTGGCGCGAATCAACAGAGCTCTCCAGCTCATTCCCATGCCATGCATCGACCTCGGTTTCGGATATCTGACGTATCAGATTCTCTGTAAATCATTCATAGTATCACAACCCCGGGCCATTGGCACCGCCATACGGGAGGGGAAATTCAGTCGCGCACTTTAGGTACTCCGTTCTGCCATCTGCAACCGGCACAATTGTAGGTATCCGCGAGGCCCACCTTTCCCTGCATTATCGATTTCTCTCCCCGCACTCGGAATTCGGGTTCTGTTCCGAGTGCCCCTAAGAGAGAGACGGCCCCGGCATCTCGACTTCGCGGCTAAGATCCCAGGGACAAGGGTCCTTTCCTTGATGAAACGCTGAACGGCGCATACGACAAAATAAAATGTAAAGGTGATGATGTCCGTGAGCCATGGCTACGAAACGGCCTCCCATCTTGCTTTTTCGTCCGCTTCCAGGCGGTCTAAGGCCAAATCTTTTCGGTTTTGAATATGTCTGCCAGCGAGCAAACGCAGAAAGGGGACGGCCTCGCCCACGAACTCGAGCACGCGATCTCACACCCCACGGATGCTCTCAGAGATGAAGAGAGGCTGGCACAGGTCGGCCATCAGCAAGAGCTTCGCCGCACTTTTTCCCTCCCAGCCCTCGGCGCGCTATGCGTGTGCTTGATGGCAACATGGGAGGCACTTTCCACTGTAATTGCCGCAGCTCTGGTCAGCGGAGGCCCTCCGTGTCTTTTTTACAACTAGTAAGGAGCCTCCTCTAGACGCGCGGTGATGAAAAACTAAATGGGATGGATGGAAGCATCCTTTCATTCCTTTGCAGCGTCTGCATTGCAACCTCGCTCGGAGAGATTGCATCTATTTACCCAACTGCAGGAGGTACGCAGTCCTGCTTCCTTATCTCTGCCGCGTCTTGGCTTACATCTGAGCCCCAGGACAGTACCACTGGGTGGCAGCGCTCTGTCCAAATCGGAACAAATTACCTGCTGCATTTACCACCGGCTGGATATCCGTGGGCGGACAAATTGTCTTGACTGCCTCGGCGGCATTTGCTGCTGGTCTCCAGACCCAGTCACTGATCATACTCAATGACGATGCGTATGTCCCCACGCGTTGGCAAGGAATGCTCTTCTACTGGGCAATCCTGGTGTATTCCGGAGTTCTCAACATTTGGGGAACAAAGGCCATGCCTCACATCAATCTCATTTCTGGTACTGCCTCTCAAGACTCTGTTGCATCCATTGGAAGCTGACATGGCCTCAGGTGGTATTCACATTGCTGCTTTCATCGGCATATCCCTCACCCTCGGTGCCATGGCAAAGAAGAATTCGGCGGCCTTTGTCTTTTCCGACTTCGTCAATAGTAGTGGTTGGGGCAGCGATGAAGTATCATGGCTGGTCGGTCTGCTGAGCGCAGTTTATCCGTTTCTCGGGTAAGTACATGGCCGGGTCACAATTCTCAGACTGTTCGTGTCACGTAAAATAACCGACTGCCCCCTTGCAGATACGATGCAGCCTGCCACTTGGCCGAAGAGCTCCCAAATGCCAGCCGCAATGTTCCACTCGCCATGATCGGTAGCGTTGTTGTCAATGGCGTGATGGGCTTCGCTTACTGCATCCTGCTGCTCTTTTCCGCCAGCTCGCTTGACCTCCTTTTAAACACACCGACGGGATTTCCTTTCATGCAAATATACCTGGATGCGACACAGTCTCGAGCAGGCGCGACAGTCATGTCACTCATGATAATTCTCATCGCCACCGCCGCCACCGTTGCGGGGACGATGTCCACATCTCGCACCCTATGGGCTTTTGCGCGCGACAGAGCGACTCCCTTTGACGAGTACCTCAGCCACGTGTCTCCCACGAGGCAAATACCTACTCGAGCCGTCGTCGTGGTAATCTTGTTACAAGGTTTGCTCGGCCTGATTTACCTAGGCAACGTCACGGCCTTTAATGCCATTCTCTCCATGGCAGTCATCGGGATGTACTTATCGTATTCCCTGCCCATTTTCTACATGCTCTTCTACGGTCGTACAAGCCTGAGGGGGCAAGATTATGGACCTTTCCGGCTCAAGCCGTTGGTTGGCATTGTCTTGAACGTCATTAGCCTGACATGGATGGTAATCGTCATGGTTTTCAGCGCTTTCCCAACTACGATTCCCGTGACTGCGCAGAATATGAACTACTCCATAGTTGTCATGGGTGGCTGGATTGCGTTTGGGGCGGTTTACTACGTCTTGGCCGGGAGGTATAAATTTGAGGTTCCGATGACCGATGTCAGTGTCATCGTAGACATGCCAGTGCCGTCTGCGAGCTCTGCAAAAGGAGACCGCACAGGGAAATGACTGCGGCCAGGTGTCTGGTGCCGTGCAGTTGTGAGCAGTTTGGGTTGCTTTTCCGACCGTAGCTTAGAAAACAATGATCGCGAGCCAATGCCCACCTGAATACGGGGCACATTTTGCGCCGCTTGTCCTGTCCACATTGCGCTGGCGGAGTTTACTGGGAGACAGTTGGGAGTGAATGGCCATCTCCAGCCAAAGAGACATATTTATTCTTGTGTTGCCTAACGATCCAACGCGCAGCTGCAAGCATCGGGTCCACTTGAATTCAAGAAATCCTTTGCCGCTGGTCTAAATGATCGTTCAGTCGCCGCGCGACGCATTTGTCGTCACCATCCGCCTAATTACTCCACTGCCGGGTGTCACAACTTAGAACGCCCCATCTGTTTCGCTCTCTCGGGCACTACTAAGAAAAGCTATCAATGCAGACCAACCGCCAAGTGGCGAGCCCCTACCGACAGCTCTTAGGTTTTTCCCGACGGAATATCAAAGAACACCCGGCGCTTCTCTTCCGCCGATGACGAGCTATCGAGAATGTAATACCCCTTACGCTCAAACTGAATCATTGCTCCAGGCTGGAGCTCGGCAACGTTGCAGTCCGCAAAGGCCTGGTCCCTAAACTCAGTCTTCGGCGTCGGGCATTCCTCAATCAAATCCGACTTTTCCAGCTTGTTCTTTGTGATGAGGTATTCGAAAGAGACAACGTCGACGGGAACGAGGTTGCCGGGCACGTCGGCCAGCCAGGTGATCTTTTTCGTCTTTTTGACGTCGCCTTCGAGATGCAGCTCAAATGCGACTTCAGTAACTGGCCCTTGCGCGTCCTTTCGGATAATATTACGCACGAATGCGTTGCCCCAGTTCATCAATGTAATCTCCTCGCCTACGGCCAATTCGGCCGCATCTACCTGCTCCACCAAGATGGAATCCGTAGTCATTACCTTCTTCATTCCGAGCTCAGGATTCTTATAATACCGAGGTTTCATCAATATTCCAGGCTCATTAGTTCCAGCCACGGTACACCTGACCGCGTCCTTGGCAACAATAGCAGTATACCGAGGACAAGAAGGATCAATGTACTTCTTGTTTAAGGCCCAAAAAGCGCCCCATTCCAGATTTAGAACATTCCTGCTAGGGCCTTGCTTGAGGATGAACCCGCGAAGTGCAAGTACCGTCATGCCTCGACGAGTTATTCCCCTAATAGTTGGCATTCTGGGGTCGTCCCAGCCCCAAACCTTACCCTCATTGACGATCTTGGTAAGCTTTCTTTTAGACAAGACCGCCCTAATAAAATTCATGCGGGAGAAGTCCCAGATGTCGACTTTGCGGAGACGAAGGGTGTCCTGAAACCACTCGTACTGGACATTGCGGTCACGGTATTCGTTAGTCCTTAAAGCGAGCGTCACGCCTTCGATAGAGTCTAAGATGGGGGCACAGAAGTCGTATGTTGGGTAGATTTTCCAGGTAGTGCCTGTACGGTGGTGCGGTGTTGTGTTGCAACGATAAATGACTGGATCCCTGAGCGTACCGTTCGGGCTGTCAAACGCGATCCTGGCTCTGAGACACCAGCGTTGGCCCTGTTCGGAGCCAGACTTCATTTCTTCAAAATGTATCAAAGTTTCTTCGATACTCAGGTCGCGACGCTTAGATGGCAAACGATTCCGCCTACCTTCGTCGCCTTTCCCAAGCTCAGAATCATCCGCAAAGGCTTTCCCATCTCGAATGAGCTGAATAGCGTATTCGTACATGACCTGGAAGTAGTCACTGGAAAAGCTGGTTTTCTCGCAGACTATGCCCATGAGTATCAAATCATGAATGATAGCATCTTGAAACTCCGTAGATTCGTTAGTTGGGTTCGTGTCATCAAATCGACAGATCAAGGCCCCTCCAGGCTTTTGGTGCGCGAAGTAGTCGTTAAGCAGCGCTGCTTTAGCGTGACCGATGTGCAGGTAGCCGGAGGGTTCAGGGGGGAAATCTTTTGACCATCGGTTGATTCATCTGAGGAAGATCAATCTCGTAGCTGGCACCTTTGTAGCCAGAACCCTTGCCTGCGCTGCCGGTTTCTTCATTTCTTTCGTTCGAGGCAGTGCCAGTAATATTGATGATGATATCAGGCACCCAGGAAGCTGAGTATGGGACATACTCAAACCATCTGATAACATTTGGGTAACTCTTTTTCGCCACAGATAAAGCAACATGGTTACTGCGAAGCGTGCCCCATACCACAAGGTCGGCAACGCTAAGTCGATGACTGGCAAGGTAGGTCCTCAGGGTGAGATGTACGTCGAGTTCCGCCAGGGACTTGTCCAATTTCTGAAAATTTTTGGTCACAAAGGTCGCTGGCTTGGCAGTCCATTTGGTCTCCTAAGTCGTAACTGTTAGCAAGCTACGCGCTAGTAGGGGACGCAGGCGTTGACTTGATGGACGGATGGAAGCCGTACCGAAGACCTCTCAGGGTCGAGCGAACCAGAGTTGAGGCACAGGGAACAGAGATACTCGACAGCACTGTCGTCAAGCAGGGTCTCATTTTCCGTGAGAGTAAGTCTGACGATACCACTGGGAACTAAACTCGACGAATCGTGCATCACGGTCGTCAGGTTTGGCAAGAGTTCACTCCTATTGGCATACTCAGTCAAAATCGCTGCTGGTAGAACGCGAATCAGCTCAGCCTTCGCAGCGACATCGATTTGTGTCATGGTGACGAAAGTAATTCGAGTATGTTCGTTTACGACTCACAAGGACCATGATTTCCACAATGGCGGCTAACCCTCAAAAGACCCCGCTTCGCTCGGCCCGTCCCAGAGCCGCCACCATCGATGGCGCACAATCGACCCATAACTAAGGTACCTAACAAGCAAACGTACCTCCGTACACTTAATTCGGTCGCCGACGCCTGACAACCTGTCGGAGCCATAATAGTCTCCTGGCATTGCAAGACATTGCTCTTCAACAGGATGGCTGGTTGAACCGAGTTTCATCTTGTCTATTAATTGTAAGTGAATAAAAACATACCTACGGTAAAGATAGAGCTACCAAGCACTAAAGCATAGGTTTTATTAATCTATATTATCGACCGCCGTAGATAGACCTCTTCAAATTAGGATATGATCGACGGTAGTACAACGAGCATAAATTAGCAAAAATTAAACTAGTTATCAATTTCATCGAGCCACGACTCAAGGTCAGATCTAATATAGGGAAAGACTCTAAGAATCTAGGCAACATGCGTACCTAATAACTCGTATCCCTCATCCTCCGCCGTGAAAACATATTGAACGGCCGGGCTACCCTCGCCAGACCTCCCAACCCGCAGCACACAGTCTTCAGTAATCTCCTCGAAAGACCTCATACCTTAGTAAACACGACCTAGCTTTTTCGCAATCGTTCCAATCACGAGAGTTACGTTTCGGTACTTTCGCAAGCTCGATAGGAGCCGTTTCTTATTTCGACAAAGCCATACGAGCTACTTCTACTCAGGAATAGGCCAGAAGATGCGTAGAATTTCGGGAGATGAAAGCGTCTCTATGGCGGCGTTTGGAATGCGCATAGTCACAATAACGACGGACTCGATATTGGCGCGCCGCTTAGCATAAGCAGCGTAGTACTGCGCAACTTGGTAGTCTGGCGTAAAGTAGAATCGCAACTGATTTCCACTAAAGTCGCTTGGCGCCCGGCTCAAGAGCCTTTCGATAGAAGCCAATTGACCATGGTCGTCCACCACCCTTAATCATCCGAGCAGTAGGCTTTTTTGAGCATATGATCGATGATGCCCGAAATGAATTTGCGCGGAAGAACTCGGAAATCCTCATGCATGCCGAGGACTATGTCCGCCGTGTTTAGATAGCTGCGGACAAACGAGTTCCACAGCTCTTGCTGTAGCCTCGATCCTTCGCGGGGACGGGGGTAGTACGGATCATTCAGGAAGAACGCCTCGACCGCAAGCTTAATACCAGCGTCGTTCATGCTGATGTCGCGTACCTGGTTGAAGTCCAATACAAAGAGACGGATCTCCCGGCGGGTAAAATCCTCAGTGTTAGAATCAGCCGGGCGGCTGCTTGTTTCGCCAAGTCCCGGATTTCCGCCCATCTTAGTGGAAGAGCTTCCGAGGGCGAACTCAACGTCGCGGGCATCGGTCCTAGCCTTCCAGTGAATAAGGGCTAAGGCTTGGCCCATCGATACTGCAAGAGCCTCGAAGTCCATCTCAATTTCGATCATCTGGTTCAGGTGCAGCTTGAAGTTGCGCAAGGAGAAGAATGACGTGATCCGCCCTCTCATTGATCCCAGGTAGACGCGGACTAGACAGTCCTTATTAGCTGGATCGGCTGTCGCGCTGGTACGCAAGTGTTCTTTGCAGAACCGTTGGATTAGTTCTTGCCGGACCGGGGCAGGCAGCGGCAAGACTCGCTCTGTGACGAGGACACGAGCGGGAACATGGCAGATGTCCCTTGCTGCGTTGGCAAGATTCTGGTGCTTGTCCCACCACTCCTGGTCATCGTGGGCGACGTAAAAATGGCAGGTCGGGATCTCGATGTTAGCTTTGTACTCGCGTAGGGCGTTTAGAATGCGCTGATGCATCTGGTAATCCGTCCAAATCGCGGCGCTATCGTCGCTGGTGCCTGTCTTGCCAATTTTGAATGCCAGTGATTTTCCGTCCGCCGCAAATACAGCACCGCACGCCCCTGCCCCGATCTTGTGGAATGTTCTAGCAACTCTAGCTTCCTCGTAGGCTTTGTTCTGACGTGCCGCAAACGAGGATGTGGTGGACACAACCGACTTGGCACTAAGCATTCGAGCAAGCTTGATCTCACTCGCCGCGGGCTTGGAGAGGTTACTGAGGGGGGTTGATGAAGGGTTATCGAGCAAGTTCAATAGTCGGAGCCGTGTGTCAAGGTCTTCTTCGAATTCGCTAGTCATGGGGGGCCCGTACTCGCTCGACGAAGCGATGAATCGGCGTCTCGACATTCTAGATAGATGGGAGCGCACTTGTAAAGTAGAGAAGTTGAAGTAATAAGATGTGATTGAGAACGAGAATAGAAGTTGAAATGCGTGAAGTGCAAAGTCGCTACGAGTGCCTGTCGCTTTAGCATAATCGCGAAGAAGGTTAAACCTGGGCTACTAAAGTTAATGCAAGAGTAGTCCGTACATTCACTGCAATATTTAAGTAGGGCGCTGCTCTCGTTTTAACCCTCTCAAAGGGGTTGACACAAAAAGCTTTGCTGCAAAAAGCTAATTGCCGACCTTGCACCACGACGACTTGTACAGCTCAACTTCTTCCCATGGCCATAAATTGCACATATTGTAACATGTCTTCGCATTTTTTTTTTCACATAATCTCATTCATAGACATTTGAAGAAGCAGTGACTATTTTGTTCCTTTTTTATTTTCAACCGTTACGGGCGTGGATCGTACTCCCACAGGGAGAGACATCGCAGCGAAGCTTTTGGGGTCAACCCTTGCCTCCGTACATTCACTGCAATATTTAAGCAGGGCGTTGCTCTCGTTTTGACCTGTCGTTTTGGCTACCGCAGACGCCTAGAGCCAAAATTAGCTTAGCTTAAGGTACCTTATTTTCCTGAGTATTATCCTTCTGTGGCGTCGCCACAGCCGAAGCGCAGCGAACCTTCGCTAGGCAAGCGAAAATGTAGCACGTGGGCTATTCCGGTTGTGTTGTAACTCAACAAGTGTGCAGAACCATCGGGGTCCGAGATTTTCAATGACAATATGTATTCATTGGGTTACGCTAGAAATGAGGATAGATCGCATCATTTGCTCACAGATACCACTGATGGTGAAGATAGTAACTGTGAATCTATATCGGCGAAGCGTGTTTTGATCAAGCGTTTTCTAAAATACATTTGTGCGTTTGTTAAATCTATCCCTCTCAACCACCAGCCGTATTTCTGCCATGTAGCAACTCTACGTGCGAACCTCGTATTACCTACCGTCCCTCTAGTCGTCTCGATGATACTTAACGCTTCGTCCCCTTACGATGTTTGCGCCTCGAACAAACTGTTCTATGAGATTTAGCCGTATAATAACAGAGATCGTTGAAGTGATAACACTAGAGAAATTTTAAGTAAGAGGCACGGCAGGTTTCAGCTCCTAATATACTTACTAAATACTCCTCTTCGCAAGTCCTACGTCTCTTATTTAATGCCCATTTTTGGACCGTCGGAAATTTACCGAAAACAAGGTGTGTTTTGAGCAATCCAGCTTTAACCATAGAGCTGACCGAGCATATCTGAGTATCCGGATTACATGTCTATATACTTGGTTTAGTAGTGTTATTTATTATAAAAAGCAAGGTTCAATCTCACACCATACCAGACTATCTCCTTAGGGTAAAGAGCAATTTCGTCCCCGCGGGGGGGGGGGGGGGCATATG
>JALHCF010000118.1:33148-229029 GCA_024341135.1 Tolypocladium album
ACGGAAAGGGGACAGGGTCATTAGGGTCGGGCAGGGGCAAGTCGATCCATGTCAGGTCGGGATCTTGCGGCGGAGCAAATACAAAACCAGGGTCATTGGGGTCGGGCAGGGGCAGGTCGATCCATGTCAGGTCGGGATCTTGCGGCGGAGAGTCAGAGGATCGGGGAGAGAGAATACCCTTAGTAGCAGAGTCGGTTGTTGCTCGCGGCTGAGGGGCTCGGACGGCGGTGAGGAATGCGAAGCAGGGGAAGGCGGCTCTGTATCTCATTTTCAGACCGGGATGCGAGGGGAAAGAATTAGAAAGCTAAAAAGTACAGTACAGGGTGCCAGATTAGCAATATAAATACCATAGCCGCTATGGACAGTAACTAAATAACTCAATATTACAGTTTGCTCGAGAGATATTACGGACCAACACTAGAACCGTGTGACGTAGTTCTATGGCGTGTAACAGCAAAAAATTAGCGGAAGGTCGATCTCTATTATAGCTAAGGCTATGGCCAGCTGCGGAGCCGAGTGTTTTGAAATTACGATCCGAAGTCCTTGTGCGCTATTTAACTCCCTATGCGTTTTAGACGAAGCGAACTAAGGACATGCCGAAACTATGTTTCGGCCATAATAACTCCTAAATTTAAAACGTGGCTAGGTAGTTGATTCGATCGCAATAGTGAGGGCTACTCTCAAGTCGACGGAGGAGATGGATGTCGGTGTACGAAGCAGGTTCGCCGCATGTGTAGGAAACGGCGCTTTTTGGTCCTGAGGCTGCTTAATTAACTTGGGACCTGTCAGATTGATACGTCGTAGGGGGTGAAAGGAGGCTTGTGGCGCACGAATAAGCGGTTATTTCTGGCTGTCGAGCAGCAAAGATGATCACAACAATAGATGGGTCAGAGAAGCTCGCGCAGGGTCAATTGAAGCTATTCCTGCGTTGTTGAAGCTGATTTCTTGCAGCCGGTCTGTCTGTTCAAAAAGGCCGCATAAAAGGGGCACAGTCCGTGCCTCCATCACGTGCGGGGAAAAGAAAGCTGGGAGTGAATGGCCATCTTCAACCAAAGAAACGTAAATTATTCTTGTGTTGCCATACAGCTAAGAGCGTATTCGGTTTCTACTTACTCGAAGTGTTGCGTTGATTTAGCAGCGCACGGGCCACCATTTTACAGTGCGAAGCGCTCGGACTGAGCACATGCTACTTCAAGCTCCACCATGTTTGCATGCCAGACTAATGTTAGAGCCATTCCCTTGGCCAAGAAAATTCTCTCAAATACGACACTGCTGGATCCTACCCCGCGCTGAGTGGGCGTACGAGTACCTCGCTGGCAGTCAAGAATGGCAGCCAAGACAAAGAATAAGCTCGGATCACGCAATGATGACGAAAGCGGTGCCAGCCTGAAGTAGCTGATCTTCTTCACCCTGCTCATCTTTCGAACAGATCGCTCATCTGACAGAATTCAGTGTACAGTAACGATGCAGTCTGCAGAACCCTCAACTTCACTTCCGTACCATGAGCCCGGTATTGTCACAATTCTGATTCAATCGGCATTCCTTTTGCTCCTCAACGTTGTCAATTTCGCTTTGGATGAGATTGTTTACTGTGGCCTTCTCGGCCAAGTGTTCCTCGGCGTCGCTTTTGGAACTCCTGGAGCAAAGTGGCTTGGGCCTGCTGTTGAAAATGCCGTAGTCGAATTTGGCTACCTCGGACTTCTATTACTCGTCTATGAAGGTTAGCGGTAAGCCCATGTTTTCGCTACTGCTCGTAACATCTGCTAAATCTCGTAGGTGGTCTATCGACGTCTATAAAGTCGTTGAAGGCAAATATCCTTCTCTCTTTAGGCGTTGCAGTCACCGGTATTAGCTTCCCAATTGCATTTTCGTTTATGCTTCGTCAGCTCAGCAATGCTACACCTATACAATGCTTCGCTGCGGGTGCCGCTCTTTCTTCCACAAGCCTCGGCACAACATTCACAGTTCTCAGGACCAGCGGGCTAATAAAGTCAAGGCTGGGAGTGGTTCTTACAAGCGCTGCAATGACGGACGATGTTGTCGGCTTGATAATGGTTCAAGTTATCTCTAATTTGGGTCAGACGAACACCGCTATAGACGCGGTTGTCATCGTCAGACCTCTTTTGGTATCACTGGCCTTTGCCGTCATCGCGCCACTTACGTGCGTCTTCCTGGTTAGGCCTGTCACAGCCTGGGTGAACGCCAAACGAACAAGGAACCCTACGGGATATCTCAAGATTTTGAAAAGTCGCCACGCAGCATTCGTCGTTCACACTTTCATTCTGCTTGGCTGTGTTGCTGCAGGTACTTATGCGGGCACATCTAATCTATTCGCTGCCTATATTGCCGGAGCATCGATCAGCTGGTGGGACTTGGAGGTCCCTCATTCGACAAAAAATCATATTGCCGAGGTTGCAACCACGAAAACGATGGGGATAGTCGATGCCAGTGCAGCAAGTGGAGAGACAGACGCTCGTAATTCTGTGTCTCCTACCCTTTCTCGTCTCAACAGCACATCACCATCTTATTCCGGCCTGGAGGTATACGAGAAATACTACGCTACCTCCGTCGATAAGATTTTGAAGCCGTTTTTCTTCGTACGTCCATGCACACTGATTCGGCACAAGCTGATCTGCTAATTCGGTCACTCAGGCATCTATAGGTTTTTCAATTCCAATCTCAGCGATGTTCTCGGCCGAGATTGTCTGGAAAGGCTTCGTCTATACGTTACTGATGGTATTAGGTAAGCTCGTTTGCGGAGCTTGGCTGTTTCGATCGTCTTTCAAGCCGGCAATTCCCAAGGTCGCCAAAAGTTATCTATTACGGCTGCACAGATCAATATTAAATCCTTTCTGGGGTCACCGATGCGAAAAGGCATCGGTGACTACACCTGCAGAGACTTCAAACCCTACCCGCGGCAATTCCGCCCCTTCTGCACCACCGTCACAACCTATTCCCCTCAGCGTATCGCCGACTTCCTCGATTCCGGATGCATCCATAGCGACCGTTCCTAATTCGACCCCGGCCGGGGTTAGACCACGATCTATATACCCAGCTTCTATTCTTGGTTGTGCTATGACAGCACGTGGAGAGATTGGGTTTCTCATCTCGTCTATTGCAGAGAGCAACAAGATTTTCAGACTAGACACCGATACGCGATCTAGCTCGGAGATTTTTCTCATCGTCACTTGGGCGATAATGCTTTGTACAATTCTTGGGCCACTAGCAGTTGGTTTGATCGTCCAACGGGTCAAAAATCTCCAGCGCGGCATGGAGAGGGAAGGTCGCGCTCTTGCAGGAAATGTACTAGGAGTTTGGGGAGTGTTTTGAACACTAGACGGTGGGAAGTCATGGCTTTAGTGTTTATCAGACCCTTGCTTAATGTGTCGCTAGGTGCATGAAAGGGAAGGGGTAGACTCGGGAAAATGTCTGGACGCACAATTCTTAGTTAAGCATGAAGGGGCGACAGTCAAGTTTAGCCTCGTCAAGCCATGTTTTTCCCGTATAGAGGCCTAGAAGTGAGACTACAACTGGTCGGGAGTCAGAGTTTTGTTAAAGCGAGAGCGGCCGGCCGATCATACGTCGGCGAATAGCGCTACCCGCTGGTCCTAAAATAAATCCATAATAGATAGGTCAATACCATTGCGTTTAAGAACGAATGTTCTCACGATAGCCTAGACACCCCCAAACCTGAGTTACAGGAATATTTGAAACGCTCCAATGCAACATGTCTCTTTGGGTCGCGATAGCCATCGATAATAACGATATTGACCCGCTGGGAGGATTCAATCATGCAAATCAGGCTTGACAACATTTATGGTTTCGACTTTACGCCGCGTGTAGCTATTTTTAAATGAGTATCATAGCCGCCAGCTTACTGGTGCCGTTCTTTCGCTATATTTGCCTTTGGTCCACTTCCCTATAGACGATTCGTTTCCACCGTGCCGGACCTAAAGGCGCTTTGTAGCGCATTTCAAACACGCACTGTCTCGTTTCGCTATATCCTTTGGTTAACATAAACAAACCGAAAAATGCGGGCAGCATGTTCGCGCTTAAATGTAGCTTTTGGTAGCTTAAAGTCCTTATGGCTAGTGCTTTAAAGAAAAGGAGTCTCTACCAGGTAGAAACCGAATACGCTCTGGACTATATGGCATTGCCATGTGCTTGAAGCCTTTTTGGACTTGTCATTTAGAGTTGTTCTTACGCCTTCGGTGGCCGACTCGGCGCATTTACCAGGCGCCTAAAGGGAGCGGCTAAGTCACAGAAGGGGCTTGTACCTTCGGGGGCTCATTTGTAGCGGGGTCCGACTCGCACTGTTCGACCCCCAATTACTTAGCATTACTTTAAAGTACAGTCTAGTGCGGATAAGATATGTGACCAAACCAGTATTTTAAAGTTTCCCAAAGTACTCCAGGCTTGTGATGAAACAAGTGTGTTTCCAACCGGGGTAGAAGCCGATTTAGCTCGTAGCTGTACGATCCAACGCACAGCTGCAAGCATCCGATCCGCTTGAACTCAAGACACCCCACTCATATGAGAGACCCTCTCAAAGGGTTGACAATAAAAGCGGGACCGCAAACTTCTATGGCACGCAGAGCGAACGATCCAAGCTCGTGCCTTTTACAAGGAACTAAAATCGTCGTCTGCTTCGTTAGAGACCTGCTAATAAATGCCTTGCAAGAAAATTTCATTTTAGTGGCATTTTGCGGCCTTGGTAGTGGTGGAAATAAAGGAGGTGTTGGGCGTGTTTTGGTGGTATGCGATCCCGTTTTTTTGGTCAACCGGGCGGGCGCGCTGTAAGACGCAAATTGGGAAGGTGGGGCGGCAGAAAACCGTCGACGTCCCTCACCGCCCAAATTTTTCTGGCGTGTACGCCGTTGAAGCTTCACCACGGCTACGCACACGAGGCCATCCGTCGTCAGAGTTCGCTGCATCGAGCCACAACCTGCGCTCTTGGATCCCAAGATGCCGCACTCCAAGCCCGACGGCCCGCTGGCAAAGCGCCAGAAGGTCTCCGCTGCGCTTGATCGCGCGACGGAATCGGCCAATTCCTCTCGCATCTTCGCCCCGTTCCGAGTACGTCCGGCCGCCACGTCTTTTCCCCCATGTCGCTGGTTCCCGGCCAGTCGTGATTTGTAGCTGACTTTTCGTCTCACAGACCGTTGGACTTGTATCCCCGACGAGCGTTCCATTTACCTCTATTCCTCTTGGGAAAACCACCTTTCAGGTCACAACCTCTGTTGGCCGGTCGCTGCAGACCTACGACTTGCGCCGCGGTCTCAATCTCGTCTTCATCACCCGCCCGCAGACCCCGGCCGACATAACCGCCACGTTCGCATGGAAGGAGAAGATTCTGGCGGCATGGGGCCGCGCCAGCGAGGGCGAGTCGCAAGGTCTGTGGGTGTTCCAGAGGGGCAAGAAGGTCGACGAATTGCTGCTCCCGTCCGACATTACCGAGCCAATTCAGCAAATCCTCGTCTTTGGCTCATGGATTGTCGCTGCTGCTTCGACAAGAATCGAAATCTTCAAATCTGCAACTCTTGAGCACTACACCACGATCCACACCATGGCGGCGGGCAAGGGCGGTAACGAGATCACCGGTGGCATCACCAGCATGCCAACCTTTCTCAACAAAATCTTTGTCGGCCGCCGCGACGGGTGGGTGGAAATATGGAATGTCAGCTCGGGGAAGCTCATCTATACAATTCTTCCCCCTTCCCCTGACTGCGGTTCTGTCACATGTCTTGAGCCGAGCCCGGCCTTGTCACTCATGGCCATCGCATACTCGGGTGGCCCATTGGCGATTACCAATGTGTTGACTGACAAGCGCGTACTTCAAATTGAAGCTGGGAACCCTGAAGCTCCTGTAACCTCCATATCATTTCGGACCGACGGAGTTGGGGCTGGCCAAGATGGCAGGAAAGCCGGCGTTATGGCCACAGCGACTGCGGCGACAGGCGATGTGACGTTCTGGGACCTGAACGGTGGTGGTCGCGTCATGGGTGTTCTGCGCAGTGCCCACAATCCGCCGTCCAGTGACGGCCTCAGCGTCCGCGGTGGAATCAGCAAGGTCGAATTCCTGTCCGGACAACCAGTCATCGTGACTAGTGGGCGAGACAACTCGCTCAAATCGTGGATCTTTGACACGACGCCATTTTCTCCGGTTCCGAGAATATTGCACTCCAGGAGCGGTCATGCTGGACCCGTGAACTGCCTCCAATTTCTCCCCACGGACTTTGATGGTTCCGAGGCTGGAAACAAGTGGCTCCTCAGCGGAGGCAAGGACAGGAGTTTGTGGGGCTGGAGTTTGCGACGTGATGGCCAGAGTGCAGAGCTAAGCCAAGGAAACATTCGGAAGATGGCCAAGAAGGTTGGCATACTTGCTACGAATGCCTTGGCCCACGGTCCCACGACAACCTTGGAAGACCTCAAAGCCCCCGAAATCACTTGCATTGCTACCTCTCTCAACCGGGATGGCGGCATTGGTGCGGTACCTGGAAAGCAAGCCATGTGGCAGAAGGGTCAGAATCAGCAAAAGACTACGGACGCGGAAATCAGCGGGATGACGGGTTGGGAAAGCGTCGTTACTGCTCACAAAGGAGATCCTTACGCGCGAACCTGGTTCTGGGGCCGCAAACGTGCGGGTCGGTGGGCATTCGCGACCGGCGATGGCACCAACGTTTCAACCGTCGCCATCAGTCCATGCGGCACATTCGCCGTTGTTGGCTCGGAGGGAGGTGGCATCGATATGCACAACCTCCAGTCTGGAAAACTTCGACAGCGATTCCCCTCCAGGTTGACTCCTTCTCAAGCCCGGCAGGTTCGGCTCCAGCAATTGAGACAAGCGGACGATGTTGCGCAATTGCAAGCCGAAAGCGGCAGAAAATTCCCCCCTGGAACTGGCAAGCACACAAAGGCGGTGACCGGCATCATCGTCGACTCGATGAACAAATTCATTGTGTCGTGCTCGCTGGACGGAAAGATTAAGTTTTGGGACTTCCTGACCGGCACGCTGCTGGAACAGATCGACTGGGCGCCGATGACGGCCCCGTTAATTTGCCGGTATCATGCTGCCAACAACCTCCTGGCTTTCGCGTGCGATGACATGTCGATTCGAGTAGTCGATATGGAAACGAAGAAGACGATTCGAGAATTCTGGGGGCCGCAGGATGTAATCAATGACGTGTGCTTCTCGAACGACGGTCGGTGGGTCATAGCTGCCTCTCGAGATGGAGTCATCAGAGTCTGGGATCTACCGACCAGCCACTTGATCGATGCCATCCGGCTCAAGAAGCCCTGCACTGCCCTTTCAGTGTCTGCCACAGGCGAGTATCTCGCCGCCACTATCCAGGACGAACCTGGCGTCACTATTTGGACGAACAAGTCCTTGTTCAAGCACGTCCCGACACGACAAATATCAGAGAAGGAAATCGGCCAAGTGTCAGCGCCAACTGTGTCAGGAGAAGGCAACCAAGGCTTGCTAGAAGGCGCCTTCGAGGATGACGAGCAGGAAACGGACAATGCGGTCGTCGCACCTGCTGTTGACCAGCTGAGCTCTGATATGATGACCTTGAGTCTGATTCCAAAGAGCAGATGGCAGACACTACTGCACCTCGATTTGATCAAAGAGCGTAACAAACCCAAGGAGGCACCAAAAGCCCCAGAGAAGGCGCCGTTCTTCCTCCCATCCACCACAGGCGCGCCCGCACTGGGCCAGCAGAAACCTGGCCAATCGCAAGAGGACGAGGCCAAGTCTCGCATAACCAAGCTCGACCAAGGTCGCTTCGAGGAGATCTTCTCCACCAAGCTTCGCAGAGCAGCGGCCAGCAACAATTGTAAGTTTCGCTTGGTTCATTTTCCACTTCTTTCGACTCGCAAAAGCTAACCCTAGACCAGATGATGAGTTCATCGAGCACCTGAAATCCTTGTCTCCGTCCAGCGCAGACCTTGAGCTTCGGTCGCTGTCTGTCGGCGATGGAGAGGACGATTCCAACGAGCTGCTGCACTTCATTCGAGCACTAACGGCGCGACTGAAGGCCCGAAGGGATTATGAGCTTACGCAGGCTTGGATGACAGTGTTCCTTCGTCTCCACTTCGATCTCGTCATGGAGAGCGAGACTCTCCTTGCCGCTCTGCAGCAATGGAAGTCGCACCAAGAGCTGGAGTGCAACCGGTTGGACGATCTTGTTGGTTACTGCAGTGGCGTTGTCAATTTCCTAAGGAGTCCGCGGACATAGTAGCATTGTGGGAGTAGTTGTGCCTCTTCTAGATCTAGATCACACCTAAAGTGAATATCAGAATCAAATATATCTTCCTGCCCGAGAACAAGTGCGCTAACAGCGTTTCTACTATGAGGACTAACAACAATACTCACGACGTACGAACTACGTGGCTTTGGATCCTGTTTCGTATTTACCGTGTGATATTGGCTCTTCCATATTCGTCGGTGTCGCAAACGAAGCTTGGAAGGCAGCGTCGTACTTCGAGAACATAAATTGAGGACGACGATGCAAACGCGAAGGACATGTGAGTAATAGACACCAGACACGCTGTGGTTCAGATTAGCATCTCTAGAATGGATTTCATTTCAGGCATTTCCGTGCAAGCGCCTTACTGCATGAGGGTTCTTCTCCGAAGCTCTTCGAGGGCTATGTTGACAATCATAGAAGCAAGTCCCTCACACTGAGACGGACTAGAAGCATTAGCGAGAATCAATGTATCTAGAATAGTTGACTTTCGAGCAAGTTGTGCATTCTTGAACCAGTGAATACCTTGAGTGCACGATAGCTACAGATGAGTCGCCCTTGTCCCTCAAGTCGCTCGGAACGCTCTTCTCCGCCGTAACTTTGAGGACATGACGTTTTTGATTGTTAGCAACGCTAATGAGATTGAAAATATGCAAAGTTTATCATGTAGGTTCTCATCTTGATGGTGAAAATGCATCGCAAAAGTTGGGATCCTTTCGGTCGACGAAGTGGTTCTGAAGGAAAGCCGATAGGCAGCAGCAGTTCGAGGATACATTTTCGTGGTAAATGGAAAAGTAATCGGGCTGCCAAATCCTGTCATAGAGTATTCAGTGACCTTTCAGATATGGTGAAGAAAAGCTCTCGAATGCGTCCGCCGTTGGAAATCCTTTGTTCTTCCTGCGCTGGAGCTCATGGGCATGGGGCCTTCGAGAGTGGCGACGACGACGAGGGCTTCCAGGATCAGCGCACAAAGAGACAAAGAGGGTCATACGCAGTAGAACATACTGGCTACTTCATTTTCTAGAAACCTGAAAAGCAGCTCACCTCGATGGGAAGCGAAGTGACAAGGCATTGTGCATCACCGAGGTGCCTACGCGTCCAATCAGCAACACAGGCCACAGCATTAAGGAGCATTTCACAGCAGTTCACGTATCTGTCGTCCTACAATACGGCGCGAAGAACCTGAGTGACAACAGGTGGCAGTGAAAACAACAGAGTGCCCGAGGTATCCACCGTCAACCACCATCACAACAAAGGGGCTTCTTCTTCATGGCCTCCAACAGGTGAAGGCACACAATGAAAAAGTAGAAGAAAACATTCAAAAATTACGCCTGACATGACCCCGAAGAGTAATGAACCTGGACGACGCCGCGAGTGTGCAATGCAGGCCGTCACAGGCAAGGCCCCATGTTCTTGATCTTGGGGGCTTCAGACAAGGTAAGTATGAAGAAGAAAGAAAAGGAAAGGCGAAAGAGGGGGGAACTGGCGAGGTATATATAGATGAGTCCCAGGTTCTGCCGAGCGGTGTCCGTGGTTACTGATCTCGAGGGCGGCCGGCCGTCATTGGCTGCATCAGGCGCATGAGTGACTGGCTGCCTGGAGGAGTTGATGCGAGGACCCACGAACAATTGCCATTCAAGGTAAAGACGGGTTACAATGGCGTGTTGCTGCCTGGGTGCGAGATCAGCGGACGTTTTTCGACCGGCGGGAGGACGTTTGTGCGAACTTGACCTCTTACATCCCACGAGGGGAGGAGAAGTTCACGGGAGTTAGCGGCACTACCACTTCCTTCAGAGGACGTAAAGGCCGTGGAACATTTCCTGTGAGATAGTTGTCATCACTATCTTGGTTTGAGTATGTTGTTGGGCTTGTGTTAACCAAAGGTTGCGTCTGGTGCCTTAGAGTCTGCAGCGTGAAGATGTGAAGCTGACGTGGACGTTTCCAGGACGCTACGCAAGGCCTCCTTTCGTAGGACCGTGCTCTCGAGCACAGCCATCACCGAGAGCTTGAATCATATAAAAGATTTTCAGACTTTGAATATTATTTTCAAGTTCGTTTTGACTACTGTTGGCGCCGACTTATCGAGACCCTGAAGCTCTTCACACGGCGGCGTTGGTGGCGACCTTGGGATTTTCGTGAGACTCGCCAGTCGAAGCAAAGCCATGGTTCTGGAAAATGGCACATGAAGCACGCATCTGACACCCAAAACTAATGAAGAGTGTATTATAGTCGTCACGGTCATAATGTACCGTCCCTGTACGGTACCCTGTTTTCAAGAAGTGCCGCACCCAGGACCCTCGAACGGCGCGAATTTCTACACGAGAGACCGATATCACACAAACCTACTGAACTGCGAGCTCTGTAACATAGCGTGCTTCGCCAATACAGCCATTACCTCTTGTGGATGCTAGAGTTTTGCCCCTTTGCCGTCGTTGACTTGAGGGAATAATCGAGCGTGATGGATTGCTGATGGATTGCCCTTGCCGTCGAGCCACCAGAACAGTCAACTCGCCTCGCGCATGACTTCTGAATTTGGAGCTACAGGACATATATTTCGCATGCAGATCTTGCTCTAGTTCACGCGCGAGAGAACTATCCAGCAAAAAGTCGCACAGGAAACGCCGTGGTTTATGCATGGAATATTGCAAGACGCACGCTGTGTGTGCTCTTTATTTTTTGAGCCGTAAAAACAGGAAGGCTCTCAGGGCAATATACTTTTCCTGAGTCGACAGCTAACTATTGCCATCCCAAATCCAGGGTCTATAAAGCATCGCTTTCCTTGTCGCGAGAGCGAGCGAGCACCTCAGCATCGTGTTCAAATTGCTCGGCATGGAATCCACTGCTGGTCCGCATATATGACATCACGGGGAATTCATACTTCCATTTTCTCACTCAACTATATTCTCCGCCGCTCGAAGACTGGAAGAACGATCGAGAATACATAGACGTGACGGAAAGCGCGGTGATCCCACAGAACCGTAAGGGATGTGGCGGTCTCGAGTCACAGGCCATATGTATGGAGTGCCTGCCCTCTCATACCCGCTATAAATATCAGTGCTGCCACGAGGGTTCTTTGATCCCCATTCCGTACCTTCGGGGGTGCTATGCCGCCATGAGGGCTTTCTTGGTCCCAGTTCCGTAGGCATGCCATGCCACACAGAACTACTGAACAGTTAGGTGTGGATAGTGCTACTTCCTACTCTGTAACCAAGCACGGCTAGTCGGGGATCTGGACCAAGCAAGATTGATCTTACATTGAATATTAGTACAAGAGCGACTGGAAATGCGACGTGGACTTACTTTTGCACATATCTTCGTCCAACCCAGTACTGTTCACCGCAAGTGAGCGCTCTCTTCCTTGAAAAGCAATAAACCCCTTGTGCCCAATCTCCCACAGTTGCACGTTCAAATGACAGAACCAGCAGCGACGAACTCTTCCTCCGCGGGGACTCAGCCTCCAAGTCTTCAACGCTGAACCCGGTGAACGTCACACAGAGTACCTCAGGCGAGTTGATCACTTCCTCGACGGGAACACATGCGAGATTCTGGCACGCAATGCAACGAAATACGCTGTCAATATCATCATCGCGGCGGATTCTAAGGAAGAAATGTGGGCTCACCTTACTGAGCATAATCTCCTACAAGCGAGGTAGTAATATAATAAAGAAAATAGGCAGGAAAATGTGTTTTGAGGGATAACATGGGTCTCAATTGTTGTAAAGTGAAACAGTCGGAAGGGCTTCGGTCGTTTGGCTCGATATTCGACATGTTATCCCTCTTCCATAGCAACCCTCAAATTCAGGTGTTAACACAGCATATCTCGGGAATCCGCAAGGAGATGAGTAACTATGTCATGATCAAAGTGCTTTCGACTTCTTCGAGTATTAATCGCAACAACCGAAATGGTAACCACCCCGCGGCTTCTTATAATTCAAATCTCGGTGTCCAAACACTACTCATATGGAGGAGGGGCTGGCGGGAATGCGGCCGTCGGATCCATAGGCGCTGGAGTGCCAATGACCTCATTCTGCGGCCACGCCCAACACAGCTGACAGAAAATCGAAATTCACCGCCTTCACCTCGCTTTGTTGGAACGCAATCTGCACAGCAGTAGGTTCGTAAAACTGTCGGATAAGAAACAATGAAAGCCCTCGTTCTCGTGCCCTCGCGCCATGAAGCGAAGGTCGAGGAACTTCCGAAGCCCACCCCAGGGCTGGGAGAAGTCAGAATTCGCGTTCAAGCCGTGGCACTCAACCCAGTCGACGCGAAGTATGTGTCTTCACCCATCGCTAGCCAAGACAAACGCGTCGTGGGCAGCGACTTTGCCGGTATAGTCGACGGAGCTAGTCCAGAGCTTGCCGCATCTTCAGATCCCCGCACCAAGAACGGAGCACGAGTTTCTGGGTTTCTCCAAGGAGGTGTGTATCCTTTTTCGCGGTCTTCCGACCCCGACTCGCAGTTTCAACATTGGGCATGACTGTAGTTTCCCGTTGACGGTGGATTGCCTTGAAACAAGCTGACTTTTTGTTCCAACCAGCATGCTCCGTTAATGATCGCCCTGGAGCATTTTCGGAATACATCACGGCACCATATGATCTTATTTGGGTCATCCCCCCTAGTGTCTCGTTCGAAGGGGCTTCTACGGTGAGTCTATGTGGCCTAACCGCCGCCCAAGGTCTCTTCGTAAGACTCGGTCTGCCGAGCCCCTTCCATGACGAGCACGCTCCGCCTCAGGATAAAAGGAAGAGCTCATTCAGTTCTTTTCGACTCGGTCTCCCGACGCCCTTCCGTAAAAAGCGCGCTCTGTCCCAGAATAAGGAAAATCAAACGCCGCTCAATATTCTCATCTACGGCTCCTCAACGTCTCTAGGTCTCTACACGGCCCAGCTTGTGAAGCTCTCAGCTATAGCGTCCGAGAGGCAGATCCATTTGATTGGGGCAGCGAGGATATCAAACCACAACTTCCTTAGACAGAAACCATACAGCTATGACTTTCTCGTCGACTACCACGATCCAGATTGGGTCATACAGGTGAAGGCTGCTACGGGTGGCAAGGGGGTTGACTTTGCCGTGGACTGCATTTCCGAGGATTCGACCGTTTATAAGTGCGCGGAGACGCTCAGCCCTTCTGCAAAATTTGCAGTATTTCATGGTCCTGTTAATCGCAAATATGACCTGTCGAAGCTAACTGTGAAACCGGTCTATGGTGCAGTGTGGGAAGGGCTTGGTGTTGAGATTGGATACAACGGTAAGATCTTATATGCAGCGTCATACCAGATTGCATGCTTTCAACTTTCCAACTGACTGTTCCTCCCAGACAGCATCATCCCTGCAAATCCCGAAGCTCGCGATTTTGCAGCCAAATTCTTCGATTTCTTAAGCACCGAGAAGGCAGATGGTGGACCACAACTGGAGCCAAATCCTGCTAGAAAAATGCCAGGGGGCTTAGAGAGGATCGTGCCAGATGGTTTTGCTCTCTTGGGGTCAGGCTCAACCGCTGGCGGCGTCCCCCTACAAAGGGAGGAGGAATATATGCGCCCAATTAGCGCTGAGAAGCTGGTATACCGTATGTGAAGGCGTGAAGCTCGTGTTTACGCTTAATTACGGTCAATTTTATATGCCGCTTCAGTCATTTACATGTGTTGGAAAGTGTCAGCAGTTCTAAACCAGTAGGAATAATGTTGCCTCCATGTCTCGATAATTACGCTGAGCTTCGCGAAAACCGCTGATACCATCGCAAGCGAAGAATAGTAAGACCTGCGAGAGGTAAATAACTGCCATCTCTCCAAGTAATTCGAATATGAACAGTTGGATTTACAATGCAATACTGCATCATCCCCCACTCTCGGTGTAGGGTAGTTGGACCCTGCGCGGCGGAGGCTTGCCGACCAGGTCCACTCTAGCGCCGAGAGACGCAAGCCATAGCGGGGCAATTGAACTACTTCAACGCTCATGTTTTCGTTTGCGCTGCGCTCCAGAAAATTTCCATCGCATCACGGCTCCTGGTGAAAATCAGCAACACACGCGACAATGGGCAGGAAAAGTTTCAGGGTGAGCAGAACATCGATCCATCAGCGATTAACTTGGCGCCGCTGACTTAATTGCCATCATCTAGGGCAAAGGCCGACGCGGAGGCGGCGGCGGCGGCCGAGGCGGCGCGCAGGCTGCCAACGAATGGCGCAACTATCCTGCGATTGTGAAGGAGAACGAGAAGCTCCAGGATTACTACGACACCATCCTCCAGCTGCCGGACGAGGAGAAGCAGCAGTACTGGGACGCGCTGAAGCGCGAGCTCCCCAACAGCTTCAGGTTCTGCGGATCCAAAGGGTGCGTCCAACATTCGCAAGGGCGTCTTGGGGACGGACAGGAATGCTAACGTAGTTGTCGCCGTCGACAGTCACGCGCTCGCCGTCAAGAGACTCCTCCAGACGAGATACATCCCCGACATCGTCAAGATTGAGCACCAGGATGGCAGACCAGTCGAGGCGCCCATCCCAGTGCCCTGGTACCCGGACGAGCTCGCGTGGTGGATGACGACGCCTAAGAACATCGTTCGCAAGTTCCCTCCCTTTTCCGCGTTCCAAAAGTTCCTCGTCTCCGAGACGAGTGTCGGAAACATCAGCCGACAAGAGGTCGTCAGCATGATCCCTCCTCTGCTCATGGATCTCCGCCCTGGCATGACTGTCCTGGACATGTGCGCCGCGCCGGGAAGCAAGTCTGCCCAGCTGGTCGAGATGATCCACCGCGGCGAGGAGGCCCGCGTCAGGAAGGTTCTGCGATCGTTTGCCAAGGAGGACGGGCTTGATCTCGGCAAGGAGACCCAGGACGAAATCGAGGCGGATCTTGCGGCCGACGCCTCTGACAACGGCCGGGCCACTGGTCTCCTGATCGCCAATGACGCCGATTACAAGCGCGGCCATATGTTGGTCCATCAGCTCAAGCGACTGTCTTCTCCCAACCTCCTCATCACCAACCACGATGCCACCCAGTTTCCCTCCATCAAACTGCCGTCCACCGACGCCGCCCCCAACAAGCCGGTCTATCTCAAATTCGACAGGATCCTCGCGGATGTTCCGTGCTCCGGTGATGGAACGCTGCGAAAGAATGCCAATCTCTGGAAGGACTGGCAGCCCGGCAATGCTCTTGGCTTGCACTTGACTCAGATTCGCATCTTGGTCCGGGCGCTCCAGCTTCTCAAGGTTGGCGGCCGCGTTGTCTACTCCACCTGCAGCATGAATCCAGTTGAGAACGAATCCGTCGTGGCTTCGGCCATCGAACGGTGCGGCGGATCGGCCAACGTGGAGATTCTCGACTGCAGCGACCAGCTTCCTGGACTCAAGCGGGTGCCGGGCATGCGAAAGTGGAAGATCATGGACAAGGCCGCGCGAATGTGGGATACATGGCAGGAGGTTGAGGCGTTCGCCAAGGAGAGCAACGAGGGCGTGATTCCTGGACGTTTGTCTCAGACCATGTTCCCCAAGCTGGAGGAGTCCGGCTGCCACGATCTGCCCCTCGAGCGCTGCATGCGCGTGTATCCCCACCTGCAGGACACCGGTGGCTTCTTCATCACTGTGCTGGAGAAGAAGGCGGAATTCAAGGCCAGAAATGAGAACGAGCCCAAGGCGGCGCCTGTCCAGTCCAACGGCGCTGTTGAGGCTCCCGCCGCGGAGACGGTCGAGGCAAAGGAGGAGCCTAAAGCTGTGGATGCGCCGGCAGTTACAGCCGAGGCTGCTGAAGCCAAGAAAGATGTCAAGCAAGAGGACGGAGAGCCCAAGGAAGAAGGCTTGCCGACGAATGGCGGCAAGAGAGCGTTGGAAGAAACCGGAGCCGGAGAGGAACAGGCGGCGAAGAAGGCTAAGATCGAGTCCGAACCATCTGCTGCGGCTGCTACTCCGATCGTCCAGCCGGCTGAGGCCGTGATGAAGCCCAAGAAGAGCGGCCCGCCCGAGGAGCCGTTCAAGTATCTCGACCCGTCGCACCCGGTCATCCAGAACATCAAGGAGTTCTACAGCATCTCCACGCGCTTCCCCGACAACCGCTACATGGTGCGCAACGAGCTGGGCGAGCCCGCCAAGGCCATATACTACACGACGGCCCTGATGCGCGACATCCTGACGGAGAACGAGGGCCGCGGCGTGCGTTTCGTCCACGGCGGCGTTCGCATGTTCATGAAGCAGGACGCCCCCTCGGCCGAGGTCTGCCGCTGGCGCATCCAGGCCGAGGGCATGCCCATCCTGCAGGGCTACGTCGGCGAGAAGCGCGTCGTGCACCTGCGCAAGAAGGAGACGCTGCGCAAGCTCCTCATCGAGATGTTCCCGCGCATCTCGGATGACGAGTGGCGCAACTTCGACGAGATCGGCGAGCAGGTGCGCGACGTCAGCATGGGCTGCTGCGTGCTGCGCGTCGAGCCCGACGGCGAGGACCCGGACTTCTCGGAGCCCATGGCCCTGCCGCTGTGGAAGAGCATCCACTCGCTCAACCTCATGCTGCCCAAGGAGGACCGCTCCGCCATGCTGCTGCGCGTCTTCAACGACACGTCGCCCCTCATCAACATCACCCTGAACAAGCAGAAGGCCGACAGGGAGGCCGCTGCCAAGCAGCAGCAGGAGGGCGGCAAGACCGAGGAGGCTACGGCTGAGGATGAGAAGCCTCAGGATGAGGAGGCGAGCAAGGACGTTGAGATCGCCGATGCGGACTTGGAGGATATGCCCTCGCCGGAGTAGGTGAAGGTACATCACGTACGACAGGAGGCCGGAGTCAATTGATTAGGGTACTACGAAAAATCATGGGTTGGGAAAGTGTACGCTTCTGTCATTATAAATACATGGGTCTCAGGTTATAATGATACAAAAATCTAGCTATGGTACATGGGGTTACAGAGCCTCAGCCCCGTCTATTCACTCGTCCAACAAGCCAACCGTCCAGTGCACGATGCGGTCCACGCCCTGCCCGTTGATGGCGCTCACGGGGATAGCCGTGCATTTTCTCGTCCACGCCTCGTCCACGCCGCTCGGATGCGGCTCCCGCCCGGCAGTCACGTCGTCGAGGTAGGCCTTGAGCTCACGGAAGTTGTCCTGCGTGTCTGGCAGGTCGGCCTTGGTGGCGACAACAAACCAGGGCTTGCCGGCAATGTGCAGCACCGGCGATAGACCCTCGCCAAGGGCCGGGCCGGCGAGGTCGGCACTCATGAGGTTGACGGGCCCGCGGGTGGCGTCGGACGCAAGGTCCCAGTCCACGCGGGCTTCGATCTCGCGGCTGCGCTCCTCCTCATCGCGCATCTGCGCGTAGAGCCCGACCTCGCGCCACAGCGCTTTGAGAGCCTGGACGGCGTTGCCGGCAGCGAGGTCGATGACAAAGGCCAGTACGCCGGCGCGCTCAACGTGACGCAAAAAGGCGATGCCGAGGCCCTTGTCGAGGTGCGCGCCCTCGATGAGGCCGGGGATGTCGGCGACCGAGAAGCGCGTGCGCGGATCGGCGTCAGTTTCGGAGGGCAGGCCGTCCCGGGGCTGCGCGGGATAGCGGCGATGGGTCTGGACCGAGGGCCGGCCGGAGTACTTGTCGAGCACAACGGTGCCGATGTTGGGCTGCAACGTGGTGAAAGCCCAGTTGCCGACGCGCGTGCGGCTGTTGGTCAGCGCGCGGAGCAGCGTGCTCTTGCCGGCGTTGGGCAGGCCAACGAGGCCGACGTCGGCGAGTAGCTTGAGCTCGAGGGAGATCTTCATGCTCACGGCCTCGTCGCCCTTTGTGGCGAAGATGGGGCGCGGGTGCTCGCGCGAGGTGAAGTGCGGGTTGCCCAGGCCGCCGATGCCGCCGGCTGCCAGCAGGATGGGCTGGGGCGTAGGACGCGAGAGGTCGAGGTAGATGGGCGCAGGCGGCTGCTGCAGGAGCTTGGTGCGCCGGGGGAGGCGCGGGAAGGACGTGCTCTTCATGTCGGACTTTGACATGCCTGGGTACAGCAGCCACTTCTGGCGCTGCGGGTCGTCGAGCTCAAGGCTCTCCTCCTCGTCTTCCTCGACCAGCTCCTTCGTACGACGGCGCCGGAGGGACACGTCGTCCTCCTCTATCCGCGCCGCGTCGACCTCGTCGTCGTCGACCTCGTCGTCGTCGACCTGCGGCTCCAGCTTCGCCAGCCTTGCCTTGCTCTCGAGCGCAAGCTGCTCCTCCCGCCTCCGCTGCTTCTGCATGGCCTTCCACGCGAGGATGTTCATGGCCTCCTCGCCGGCGGGGTCCTGCCTCTCGAGCTCGCGCACGATGGTGCCGACGGGCACGGTGATGACGACGTCCTCGCCGCGCGAGCCGCCCTTGGCGCTGCCCTGGCCATGCTTGCCGCGGCCGGCACGGGCGAAGCGGCGGCGGGCGAGCTTATGCAGCGACGTCTCGCCGTGGGCGGCCTGGATGTAGACGTTCCCGCCGGCACCGCCGTCGCCGCCGTTGGGGGGGCCGTCGGGGAGATAGGCCTCGCGCAGGAAGGAGACGCATCCGTTGCCGCCGCGGCCGGCGGAGACGGTGAGCTCGGCCTTGTCGGCAAAGCTGGGGGCGGAGTAGTCGTCGGGCCTGGGGTTGAGTCGCGACTCGGGGAGGTCGTTGACGGTGGGGGAGGACGAGGATGCGTGTCGACGGCGGGAGGGCGTGACGGCACGATGGATGGATGGACGGGCGGCTCGGGAGCGCAGCGGGCGCAGGAGCGAGGGATATAGGAAGGGCGCGAGCGTCGAGCCCCCGGAGCATCGGGAGGCCATTGCTGCGGGAGTGACTTGGTGGGCTGGCTGTTGGATGCCGCTTGCCGGAGTTGAGAAATCTCGAGCGTGATAAGATAGAGGCGTATGTATGTTGGTGGTGTGGAGAGCGGGACTCCCCGTGGCAAATGCGCCAGTAGCTCACTAGCTCCCTCTCGCCGCCCAACCGCGCGACCTCTGTTCCTGACAGAAGAGCTCGCCGCGACACTCACGTTCTCCAGCCTTCAAGTGAAGCAAGTGCCGGCGCAAGAAATATTCGGAGTTGATCTATGCAGCAGACTCGACGCTCGTGACACCGCGTTTGTCTTGTGCCAGTTCCCGCCGCTGGAGGACGCTCTCGACGAGTCCACCAAGTATGGCCTCGTCGCATCCACTTCCTTCCAAGGCCGACACGGCATAGAAGACGCCGCCCATACGCCGGCTTAACTGCATTCCCTCCTCTAAAGAGACGGCCCATGTTGCTTGTGGCTTGTCTGTCTTGTTCGCTACGATAACCAAGGGAAGCGGCGGCTCAACTTGTGGCGCTGAGTCTCGCTTTCCGCGGCGTCGAAGCAACTTGCTCACGAACGTTCTGGCGGCAGCGACTCGCGTGAGGCGCCGGGCCGGGGATGCCGGCTTAATAGACCGTGGCCTTACTTCGCATAGTAGCTGGTATAAAGCTTCGATGAAGGATAGGCTATCCCGATCCGTTATATCGTACACTAGCACGCAAGCCTCGCTCTCACAAAAGGGCCGCCTCGACACGCAGACGAGCTCGTTCCGAGTCGAAGTGGCGGTACTGATGATAATGCCACCGGACGAGCTCTAGGCTCACGTAACGACCGCGGCACTGTAGACGGGTGGGTCGCCTGTAGTCTTCGGTAGGATGCATATACTCGGGTTCGCGATGGAAGCAGAGCTAGATCCTCGGCCTTTTGGTTAGATGACATGGTGTGTTGCTGGCCGGAAATCAGGGCTTACCCACCCGGTGCATAAGACTTAGCATTCCTACGCCAGGGGCTCCCAAAACGGCGGCGTAAATACGCCTATGAGGTAGCTGCCGCTCGGCATCGACGTGTTCCGGTTCGGCGAGGCTCATGATGCGCGCAGCGGCAAACATGCAGTTGGCAAACGCGGTGGCCGGCCCGCGCGGACGGTGTATTGGCACTCAAGACTACCTTACCTAGGTGATCTTTGATATAGTGTTGCGAGGGGGGCGATTGAGGCGTCGTTTGGGGGCCGGGCTGTTGGTCTGGGTTCAATATATAGCCAGCGGGGACGCAGGTGCACCCAACTCAAACGTGCAAGTCGCCATCGCCATGGCCTGGACTCTCTTACACATCAACGAACAGACTCGCATTTGTCCCAAGAGAAGTCATGGACAACAAACAACCATCAGATGGCTCCCGTCGCTCAGTGTCGAGCCCGTCGGCGTTGCGCATCCCTCGACTGCTGAACCTCGAGCCGCGGCGCCCACGGCGTCCACAGCTGGCGATGGATGCATATGCAGCCCGCTAGGTCCCGCGTCGGTGCCCAGCCAGTCGTGATTCGACGACGACGTCCGGAGCCGCTCTTCTGCCGCGAAATGCGGTGAATATCTCACGGCTACCTGCCGGCGCCGCGGACCACCAGTGCCCTGGATCACGGAGGGCGGATGTTGTGCTGGAGATTTTGGACGCTGGACGCTGTGAAATGACCGTAGGTGTCCAGATTCCAGCGTCCGTATTCAGAAGCCAGCTTCTCAGCTTACGAGCACAGCACGGGAATATCAGCTACGAGTACGCCTCGACAGGGCTACTTGTACCCGCTCGAGCCTCTGCTGGGCCGCGGCTCTCTTGCACCTCTCGACACCTCACCACCGTCCCCTCCATCAGAGCTTTGGCCGCAGACGAACTGAGGAGGGCCGTTGCGCGACATTCGACTTCTGCATCATCGACGACGGCCATTGAGACGGCCCCTCGCTCCCTTTGGCTCGCATCACCTCAAGGCCGCCCTGCACGACGCGAGCTTGTCTCCCACTCATACTCGATCTCGCCTCTCTTCGTCGTCTTGTCGCCGCATTTTGCGTCTCGCTCTCCACACCACCTCCTCCACCAGCACCACTACCACCCTCCCGCACGCACCGCTCTCTCTTGACGCCTCTCCTCCTCGGCTCGTCCCTACCGCTGGCCCATCTCGGTTGACATCTATTGGGCCAGCCTGCATACGCTTTGCCCTCCCGCATTCGAGCCACGACAGCGCGCCGCCCGCGTGGCACTCCCGAGGCCCCGTCCACCTCTCACGCCGCCTTTCTCCGCCGAGCGTTGCCCAGCGTCGTCTTCTGCCCCGGGACCAGCAAGCCTACTGCGTCTCCAATCTCGCCCACCTCGCACGCTCTCGCGAGTCAGCTCATTTGGTGGGCTGGCCTGACCTGCTCCCGCTGCTGCTGCTGCTGCTGCTGCTGGACGCAGCATACATCCTACTGCTCACGCGCCCGACGCAGCCCGGTCTGATACCGGCTTCTCACGCTTCTGCCGGAAGCAGTCCCCGATCCTCTGCTGTCGGTGCTGCTGCTGCGGCTGTTGCTGCTGTGCTCTGCCCCCGATTACAATCGTCCTCCTACTTCTGCCATCCTACACAGGTCAGTCCATATCTCGCCAGACCTCCTCTCACCTACCACCGGGCTGCCCCGAGCCTTCGTCACCCACCCTCGTTACTCATGAGGCCCTCTTCCGGGCTTGCTGAGAGAGGGCCTCCATTCTCTTGTTGTCCCTTCATGCGTCTCCTTATCCTGTTGTAATCGTGTCATTTGTACGACATCAAATATTTGTCTCATGCTTCTTCATGGGCCGCGATATTGGCGTCCGACCTTTGCGGCTGCGACTTCGCTTACACCATGTACAGGAGAAGACGCTTGACAACTCCCAAGGGAGTCATCAGGATGGACCCTAATTGCGCCATATGCAGGGCTCCGGCTACGTTGGCATGCGACTGTGAGGCCAAGGGCCTCGAGTTAGCCGTCCGCCAGGCCGAGGAGCGCATGATGCGCTCCATCTACTCTGATATACGGTCCGCGGCTTCCCCTTTGATTGCCTTCAACGTCACTAATGTTGCTGACGCAAATGTAGCGCATGGGTCCGAGCCCACGCCCAAGACTATGTCCTGGAATACTTCCGCTTGCTCGCCGAGCGCCGCAAAAACGCCCATACGACGCACCTGGACCAAATCTCCGCACACGCCTTCTACCACTACAACGCACCGCCACATCCCAACCAGATTGCCGACGCCCAGGCCGCGCTCAAGCGCGGCATTGACGAGGATTGGCAGGCCAGCGTACAGCGCTACCCTGAGGTCCTCGAGTACTACTACGGCCTCGTCGAGCTCACCCTGCCCGCCGACGACGAGCCAGCCGTCAAGGACCCGCCTCTGAGCGCCCTCAACGGCCACCGCAAGGCTGTCCGCCGCGCTGGGGCTGACGGGGCAGCCGGCCCATTTGGTGCCGCGACCGGCCCGCCGCCGCCGCCTTTGGGCTATCCTGACCGAGAAATGTCCGTTGAGCGACGTGGTCCTCCGGGACGGCGCGACCGGAGGGCCATCTCGTCCCGGATGCCACCGGCCCCGTCATCCGCTTACTACGCGCCGTACTCATGAAGATGACGAGACCTCGAAATCACCCCTTCTCAAGACGACGACGACGACGACGACACCAAATCCTACGAGTCCCATGACGCATTCTCGTTTCTCCATGGCGTGGTTCTTCTTTCCTTGCTTCTCGTCTTTATTACTCTTCATATGCATGGAAGATTGGAGTATAGAGTTGTTGTGCTTTCGCTTCCACATTACGTCTTTGCGAGCGGTGAGACAGAGTGCAACCTCGGCTTGCAGAGTATTTGGAGTGCCTGAGGCGGCGCATTGGATTTCTGGCGGCACAAAAGCTGCGTCGATATTCGGCTTTGGCCAGCAGATATGTCCCTAGGTGTTGACGAGGTTGGCGCACCAGTGTAAATTTGGCTTGAAAGACCACCTCGATCTACAAGTCCAACCCCATTTTTACCCGCAAGCTCACAAGGGAGAGAATCGGCGCAAGGATCATCCTGCATTAGGTAGTGCAATGCAACACTGCCCGACGACCTGCCCTAGCATAATCTCACCTCGATCCAGCGTCGCATGACCACTCATGGAGGCACGAGAGCACGGGACGGGACGGCACGACACATCAAACCACACATCATGACGGACGAACACTATGCGCATAACAATGAAGAACAAATGAAATTCTTTTTTGGCAATCCGTCCTCCCACGCAGAAAGATATTGGTGTCTATGTACAATCATCATATCGCAAATGGTCTGAAGGTCCACATCCTGATGCACGCTTGCCTGGACACTTTTAAACCGGGACATGAGATGATGAAAAACTTGGAACCCTTTTTCTTTCCTTGCCTAGTTCGGATTTCCCACATGATGCGTTGAAACGCGGTTAGATTCTGCTGCAAGTCCCCTGGCCGGTGCGTTAATTGGAGCGGCATGCAAGATGCGAGAGAGCGGGGTGACGATGATGGAGAAGCGTCGGTGGGTGGATGGGCCTCGGGGACTTGGAGCGACGCGAGTGTCATTTTACTCCTTGTCGGCGATGGAGGCATCCTTGACGCCGGCGGTGACCTCCTCGACCTTGTCGCTGCCGTTGACGCCGTTGGACTCCTCCTTGCCGGCCTCCTCCTTCTCAAGCGCCTCAATAGACTTCTTGGCCTTCTCGATGTTCTGCGGAACTTGTCAGCTCTTCATTGCTTCCACCACAGAGGTGATCCGGTGCACTTACACGCTGGGTCTGGGCCTCCTGGTCAGACTTCCAGTGGTCGAGCTTGGCCTTGACCTTCTCGACGACGCCGGTGACGTCGTCGCTGCTCATGGGGGGCTCAACGCCGATGAAGGCGCAGTCCTCGACGACGGACGGCGGGCAGTTGAAGAACTTGGCCGAGGCGGCGGCGCCGCCCTTCTTGCCCTTCTTGCCCTTCTTGACGGCAGGGAGGTACTCGTCATCCCTGTCGGCCTTGCTGACGAGCTTGGTGCCCTTGAGGGCAGACTCGTCGACGGTCCTCTGGGCCTGGGCGCCGAGGCCGCTGTCGGCCATGAGCGGGCCCTTCTCCGTCTTGTGGGTAGGGTCCAGGAACTGGAGCAGGCTGTTGGCGCGGCGGATCTCCTCGAGGTAGGCGGGATCGCTGGCCTCGGCCAGGACGCGCTCGGCGGCGGCCTTCTTGCGCTCCCGGAGGTACTGCTCGCGCTCGGCGTTGCGGCGCTCCTTCTGCTTCTCGCGGGCCTCGCGCTCGTAGGCCTGGTAAGCCTTCTTCTGGCCGTAGTAGTCGTCCTTGAGCTTGCGGATGGCCGTGTACTTCTCCTGCTGGTCGGCCTGCAGCTTGGAGCGCTCATCGCGGAGGCTCGAGATGCCCTTGTAGGCCTCGTCCTGCTCGGCCTTGATGGCGTCCAGCTCGGCCTGGACCTTGTTGTACTGCTCGGACATGGCCTTCTGCTCGGGGTCGTCCATGCTGTCCTTGATCTCCTTGATCTTGGCGCGCAGCTCGTCAATCTGCTTCTGCGAGTCGTCGAACTGGCCGAAGTTCTTGCGCATCTTGCGGAGGCTGGACATGTCGCTCAGGGCCTTCTTCTCGTCGACGAGCTTCATGGTGCCCGAGTTGACCTGCTTCTCGAGGCTCTCGATCTGGCGATCGATGTCCTCGGCGCTCTTGAAGGGGACCTTGGCCTTGGCCGTCTTCTGCTCGGCGATGCGGCTGCGGACCTGCTCGTCGAGCTTCTTGATCTGGTCGAGCTTGCCCGTGCGCGCATTCTTGCCGCCGGCCTGCTTCTGGCGGATCTCGTTGGCCTGGGCGATGAGCTCCTGGCGGCGCTTCTGGGTCGGGGTGGGCTGGTCCTTGTTCTTGCTGGGCATGGCAATGTCGATCTTGGCCTTGATGGCGCTCTGCACGCGGGACGAGGAGAGCAATGGTCAGCCAAACAGCACGTATAAATGTTGGAAACGCAGCCATTGGCGCATTTCCACAACGTATCACGGGCGGGACGCAGTCTCGGAGCATACCAGCTTGTCCATGGACGCCTTGTGCGCCTTCTCAGCCTTGGCGAGGGCCTCCTTGAAGGCATTCTCGTCGGGTCGGGTAGGGCGCGTGGTCTGGGGAGTCGACTCGGCCGCAGGGGCCTTGGCGGGGGCGGTCTCGGCCATTGTGCAGAAGAGATCGGGGACAGAAGGGACGCGAGGTGCGAGGCCGATCTGAAGCCGTCGAGAGGGGGGGATTCGCCTCGCAAAGGGGTCGGGAGAGCGGGAGCTTGCAGGTGCCACAAGATGTGTGCGGTCGAAAAATGGAGGCAGCGCCGAAGAATTTCTGCCCACCAGGTTGCTGGGCGAAGCAGGGGGCGGCTCAATGGCGCTGGCGCTGGGCCTGGACCCCTACGAGCCTCGTGGATCGCCCCCCAGCAGAGCCGCCGACCGAGCCCTGGGCCAGGGGCCGGGCGCTGGGGCCCGTCCAATGAGTGTCGGTCCAGCAGGTTCCATCAGCGGTGGGAAGCCCAGGCCTCCGACCGTGCAGCCGGTCTGCGGCGGACAGGTCACATGACCCCCGTCCAGCCTGCGCCGAACGGGACCCGCTGCAAGGCTGCGGCGCTCAGCAAACAATTTTCGATTCCGCCCCGACGAACGACGACGACGCCCATCACCACGACGACAGCGACGACCACCATCGCGCCGCGCGCCCTCCACACACCATCTACGTCGCGACCATGGATGACAGCCTTCCCAACGATGCCAAGTCCAAGGAGGTGGTGCGGCTGTGGCGAGCCTGGAGGACGGTGCACGAGATGGTTGCCGATCGGGTACGCATCACGAGCGGCTCCGTCGCTGCTTTCGCGGGCGCTTCACGCCCATGGACGGGGGGGTTAAGAGGCTGACTGGGCATCTAGGAGTACGAGCTGGCGGAGGAGGAGGTCAACATCTCCCTCGACCGCTTCCGCGACGAATACTGCAACCCCGACGGCTCCCTAAAGTACGTCAATGCATCCACGTCCAGCCACTCATCCGAGCCGATGCCGTGCTCTCTTCGCAGCCTGCTAACCACGGCCAACAGCCGCTCGAAGCTGCAGTTCTCCGCCCGCCCCAGCGAGTCCATGCTGCGCAAGAACACGCCCCCCGCCACCGAGTCCAACCCGGACCCCGTCCCCGACTGCGGCCCCGTCTGGGTCGAGTTCCTCACCGACAAGCAGTTCGGCGTCGGCCAGATCCGCCAGTTCGCAAAGTACACCATCACCAACAACTACAAGACGGGCATCATGGTCACCCACGTGCCCCTCTCCCCCGCCGCCCGCAAGTCCCTCGCCAGCGTCGAGAACCTGGCCAAGATCGAGTGCTTCCTCGAGGACGACCTGCTCGTCAACATCACCCACCACGAGCTCGTCCCCCGCCACGTCCTCCTCTCCCGCGAGGAGAAGACGGCCCTGCTCAAGCGCTACCGCCTCAAGGAGACGCAGCTGCCGCGCATCCTGCAGAAGGACCCCGTGGCGAGGTACCTTGGCCTCCGGCGCGGCCAGGTGGTCAAGATCATCCGCGTCAGCGAGACGGCCGGTCGGTACGCCAGTTACAGGCTATGTGTCTAGAGAGTCGTTGCCAGGCGGACGGTTGTTTGTGCTGGAGCTGTAGCAAGAGGCTCGCAGGTGGGATGGATGGGCAGGCCGACCTGGCTTGGCGACGCCTGTGGGCCAAGGAAACTTGGCGTCTCGATGTGCATTTGGGAACAAAAGCTGGCGTTTTAGGGGTAATGATTACAACCGCAACCACGTGTTGTTACCTTGCAGAGAATCACAAAGAATATGCATCCACATCACAAGTTTCTTATCGCCTTGTACTCTCATTGAGCACTATTCACCGTTGGCTGGTCCTTGATCACCCAAGAAAGAGTCCGAGGCTGTGCCGCTCGTGTGCTTCACATGTTCAATATGTTTCTTGATTCGCTTTGACTGACCCGCCTCTACTTGCGCTTCCCCCCATCAAAGTCGCCTCCCAAGCCGGGAGTACCCCTTCCTACGGTCTCGTCGTAACATACGGCTGTCGCCGGGGTATATGCGTGCATACGTAAAATCCAGATGCCACCCGCGCCCCTTCCCATCATGATAATAAAACAAGGTGTCCAGATACCCAAATCTGGCCCATAAATCCTATGCAGCCACCTGCGCTCCCACAATCGCCAGTGTGAAAACCTAAAGGTCGCTGCGTAAAGTCGCCGCAAAATCCCATGCCGTGTATGCGCCTGGTCCGACATCCGGTGTCTAGAGATAGAAGAAAGAGAAGCCCAGCAGTATGGGCTTCGCGGGATGTCGCGAAGCTGTCATCCAAAATGTCGTGGAAATAATCGTGGTACGAGAAGGGTGGTATCCGTGGCAGCCTGCTCTAGGACAACCACAGGCCTTCAAAGGCCTCACTTCAGCAAACCACCAGGATCCATGAGCTCTGGACCTGAACCACTCTGGCTGGTACTCGAATGCGTGGGTCGAGACTGCGGGATGGGCTGCAACTCCGTCCCGCCTTTCGACTTTGCCCTCGCCGATCTCGTGTTCAGTGGCCCAAGAAGGCCACCCAGATCTTGTAGTAGAGCCGCGGAACCCCGCCGGACGCCTCCTGTACTCGCGATTAAGGGAGCAGGAGGGGAGCGAGGCGAGCTCGGATCAACGGAGGATGACGTATAGCTCTCGCGTTTGTAGCTGCCACTGCTGCTCCCACCCGAATTGTCGAGTAAGCCGCCAACGTCTAGGAATGAGAGCCGCTTCGAGTCCCTCTTCGAGAACGGGTCCGTTGGCATGAACAGATCGTCACCGTGCTCGACGTGAGTATCCTGGTCTGCGCGACCCCGTGATGAGATGGGTGCGGGTTTAAATAGGTCGTCCCCATCCCTCTTTGGCTGATCTCGCAATTCAGGGTCGATACTGAGCCCAATATCTCTCACCAGGTCCTCATCGCTGCCCCACTGTCGTTGTAGGGTTGGTCGCCGAGGATTGCTGGATCGATCGAAAGACTCGGCAATCGAACTCCGTCGAAACTTTTGCTTCTTGACGCCCCGATCTCGCACGAATGAGCCCAAAACAAGGGCATTTGCCGCAGCTGTCGCAAACAGAAGCTCCACGGAGGCCATGAGCGATCGGTACTGCTGCCGACTATGCTCTTCGAAGACCCGCGTTACCCGAAATATGGTGACGGCGACAACGGACAGGCTGAGGGAGAAGAGCAGGCTCAACTGAACCTTCCTCTTGAAAGACATGTGGCTCTGCACAATGATAGATACCGGGAAAATGACCAGTAAAATGTCGGTGAGTATGTTGCAGGTGGCCACGGTGATAAGCTGAATGTAGCCTTGCCGACATTGGCCGCCTGGATCGGGCAGGACTTGCCAATAGTGGTCGAAAGGCTGGCATTCGGCCAAGCCGCTGATGACGACGGCTATATAAGTCGCCACCAAGGTCCATCGGATGGCCACTAACGCTACCTGGTGTGATCGCTGCCACGCCAGGCCTGCTATTCTCTTGAGGAACTCAAGAATGGCAAACTTGAGAATCCAGAGCCTGTCGAATGAAATGGTCAGCGCGCAGGGTTCACAGTGACGAAGGAAAGGTCAATGAGATTAGCAACTCAACAGCCAATGCTGTAAGGCGCACGCAGCGGGAGTGCGAGGTGTACGTACGTTGTCACGTCGAAAAACCGGCTGGCCAGGACCAAGCCACTGGCCACGGTTTTTTGGTGTATTTGCGTTTCAGACAGGTCAACTCCGTCAAAGTCGGCGTTGTTGTTTCCGTATACGAGTATGAAATGGACGCAAATCATGCGAAAGACCAGTGGTATTATGGCCAGCGCTGCGATCTTGTCCTCGATGAAGAGCCTTTCGGTTCGAATGAAGCGCCCGGCTATCCGCAGAAGGATCATGAGGGTGCAGAACGAGGTCGCCCACCAGCATACAAGCAGCGTAGGCTTGTCATCGCGAAATGGGCGGAGCTCCGGAGGGTCCGTGTAGAGTGTCATCCTGCCGGTGGCGCTGACCGCGCCCGTCGACCTCCGCGGAGGATTCGACGAGCGAGGAAAAAGTGTACGACGTCGAAATGGCCGATTTACACCGTGAAGCGCGTGTGCAAATGTCAGAGGGCGACGGATGGTGCAAGCTCGCGCGGGTTGCAATGCTGACGTCGGGGCAATCTCAAGGCGTCATAAGGTTGCAGGCCGTTGCGATCTCGCTGGGGTGGCAATGTTGGTGGCGGCCGGAGGGGTCGGTACATGAACGTATTCCAGCAACGGGCGGTCGCAAGGGTACGGTATCGTGTCGAAGGCGGGTGCGCGCAGCCGCAATAGCGTCGTCCGCGGAATTTGAGCGAGTCTGCCGCTCTCGAGATGTCGCAGCAATTGAGGGTAGGTGAGAGAAGGAGGCAGAGGATGTGGCGGAGAGCGAAGATATTGCGGAGGCGCAAGGTCGGATGCAGCCAAGTCGGCTCCAGTGACGAGCTGCGTCTGCCCAGAAACCCTCGCTCGCTGCGCTAGGGAAGATAGCACCAAAGAAAGCGACGCCACCGTTGGGCCTGGCCAGGGCTATGTACGTCGGCCTTCTGGGGCGCTACTGGGGCTGGGCTCAGACAGGGTCTGGCCTGGCGGTGGGCTTCGGGTGCGACCAGTCGATTCCTTGCCCACGGTCGCCGCCTGCGGCAAGGAATCCGGGCGAGACTGGCACAGGGCGCCAAGTCTCCGGGATGAAGCCCGTTCAGCAGGCCTGGTGCGTAAGCCGAGCCCGTGTCGCATTCCAGGGCTGCCTGTCCACCGTCCATTATCGGCAATGACTCCGTACCGACCACATGCTGGGGTACTTGTACGTTACTGCCGCATGCTGCTCCAAAGCGTTATGCACAGCTGTCCTGCCAGTTCTTCCATCCATCGCCATTGTTGACTGATGGCTCGGGCCACTTCTGGGCCAGGGAGCCCTGGATCATGTGCGGTTTGGCTGGCCCAATGCTCTGGGAAGCGGGTGTCACACATGTAATGTTGGCGCCACGCTGACTCGCAGCGTTCTGGCCGACGGCCTCTTGCGCCGGCAGCACCACCCATGCACGCAAGAGATAAGTCCCACGGATCCAATGGTCTCGTAAGCGAACGCCGGGTATTGGTCGGGAACTGGTGGCTGACGAGGCGTGTTCTGGTTGGCCGAGACGCACGGCCACCCGGGTCTGGAGGAGGGGGCGATAACTGGAGAAAAAACGTGGAGCAGTTGGCAGATGGCACATGCGCGAGCTGTGCGATGCTGCCGACGCTCGAGCATCCAATCATGCTCGCTTCGTTGGCCCAGCTGCCTCCTGCTCGACGAGCTCATCGCCGCGGACCACAAGGCATCAAGAGATCTGGCTTGGTATGTACTTTGACGTCGTCCCGCGATGGAGAGAGCTCGGTGGGACGGGCTCGAGTCGTTCAGAGCACGCTAAGGCGGCCTGAGACCGAGACAGTGGCTGCCGAGAGACCACAGATAACCTTGACGAGCCCTCGACGTGAGCAGCGTCCGCGACAGGCGTCACGCCTGGACCGACCCTGATCAGTGCGGGATCGGCAGGAGCACTTCGATTCAATACCGAAGTCGGCCGAGTGCTTGGTGGTGTGTGGCCGGCGAGAGATAGGCACGGAACCTAGAACGACGCTGAGCAATCAGGTGGCTAAAATCCGGCCTCCATCGAGATATTGGATGCCGCCTCGTTCCTAGGTGCGAGCGATGCTGTCTTCAAAGCCAGCTCACTCGAGGCTGTCTTGAGTCGTCGCCTGCACATGTCCAGCCGCCCTATTTGCGGCAGGGAGAGAAGATCCTAGGGGTGCAGCTGCCGTGCCGCCCCGATTCTGTTCCCCAGCCCAGGAAGGATCAAGTCGATATTATCCCGCGACAGCGCCGCACCCGCCAAAGAGCGTCCTGCGTCAGGTAACAGCGTTTCCTTCATGGACGAACAGCAAGGCGCACCGCTGCCCTTGCCTGCATCTGCCCGTGCAGTGTGCGAGCCCGCCCCAGTTCTCGTACTTGTAGGCAGCCCCATCGAGCAACAGTGCGAGATTGCTTTTTGCGGCGGCTCGGCCCTTCACCGTAGTCGACGCGAACAAGAGACGATGGAACCTAAAGGACTAGGTACCCTGGATATACTCCGTAATACTAAGGTGCCCAATGTATTACTGAGGAATCAGAGCAACGTTCAGCCCAATCCCGGCAGGAACTCATGCGACCCCGCCCCATAAGGTAGCGGCGTGCCTTTTGCTCCTCTTCCTCTTGCGATGGCTTCAGCCCAACGGCCAATCGGTTCCTGCAGCGTGTGAGCGCTGGTGGTTCATTTGGCAGCCTGTTCTCCAGCCAGTCTTGACGATCGAGGCCCGGGGGCGTGAGGTGGCGCCTTGTCACGTCAGTGTCCCAGTGCTACTTTGCGCCGCTGCGACGGATGCCGTCTCTGGAACCGTGTCCCCGTTCTGACGTTACCTTACCGATTGCAGCACCGAGGTGTGCGGAGCTCTGCCGCTAATCCTGCACCAAAATTTCGTTGCCCCTACGGGTACTCCGTACTCGTCCTTGCCTTCTCGTACCTGTATTCTCGATGTGTGCTTGGCGTGTGGAAACCCTGTCTTCACTTGCAGATGCCGAGATTGCTTATCGAGGCCAAGACTCAACTGATGCTAGCATCTGATTCCCGCATCCCTACGGAAGTCCGCGACGGGACCTTTGAGCAGCCAGTAACGCAGCAAATCGGCCACGTCAGCTAGTGTCCACTGTGCGACAGAGCACAACCATCAACGACCCTACAACGCGGGTGGTTGCGTGCACCAGCGTGAGGACTCACAAGGTGTCCGTACCCGAGGTCGACTGGCCTACGAGTTTGTCGTGTTGGTTCATGTCCCGGCACAACGGGCTGCAACCCTGCAGCACAAGAGCAAAAGGTCCTGGCCAGCAACATCACACGGCACGGGAGGAGCATTCGCCGGCGATTCGCAGCTTGGAGGGCCCTGGCTCACGGAGACACTCTACCTTTCTCATGAAATTGGCCCAGCGCTTGTTTAATGCGACCTGTCAATGGGCCACTACTCGTATTGAAGCTGTCATCGGCGCCGAGGTTTTCGGTCTGTGCGCGCCTGGACAGGTATGGCGTCAAGGGCGTCCCACCCCCTGGACCCCTTGCGGGCTCCCCCACAGTCCCTGTCGATTCGATGTGGATCCGCACGTACTCCGTACTGGCTGCATTGATGAGATGGGGCGATGCTCATCACGAACTGCCCCGGGCCCCGTCGATGATCGCCCTTTGTTGATCGCCCAAAGCCACATCGATGCTTTGCACCAGGCGCACCTCGAGCCGTTGGGCCGAGAGATTCCCTCGTTTGATATTTCTAATCAGGAAATGGTGATGACGCATGCGGCGCGCCAATCGCGTACATACCGGGTGCTGCCGGCCTTGCAAGCCGTCCCCCGAGCGTGTGTCTGTGCACCGCGTATTAATTACGGAGGACGAGTATGAGGCGCCGCAGCCAACATTATCCCGGGACAATGCTTGTTCCCCGTGTACCTGCCCTATTTGCAAGATGACAAGATAGAGCATGGCGGCAGATTTTGAGCCTCCAGGAGCGAGGAATCCCGAATCGGACGGACTCCGGAGCCTTGATCTCTCGAGGCACGAATGGTACCGCACCAATGCTGATCTACGTGATCGCAGTCTTGCAAATGCTGGAGTTCCGAGCAGACCACCATGAAAAAGTTCCTCGGGGGTCATGGGGCACGTTCTCGTTGGCTACGTCGCCAAGAACTGGCATCTTTGTTCACCAACGCTGAGTCTCATGCCGAAATGTTCTTTGGACTTGTCTGCCTCCCCAATATGGCCCTTCCAAGGAGACAGGCCCCTGCCATGCCGCCACTACCCGCACTGCACAGCAGATCTGTTACGACTGGCACACTGAACTGATACGCATTTCAGGCCTCTTGAGGACAGCCTGGCCGGCGAACACCGTCATACGACGCGGACCTCGGCAGCTTCCCCTCTCGGGCCCCTCGCGAATCCAACCTCCTGTCTCTTGAGCCCTCCTCTATTCGTCTACCTCAAGTTGAGCTCCTGCACGACAGCGGTAATCATTCCCTTGTCGGCCTTTGCCCAATCGACCCCCATCAATCGCTCGCCGGCGCCCTCGTGGTTTCCCAACAGACCCCACAACTCATCAACCACGGCGCTCCGCACTCGTGGCCATGGGTGGAACATGAGGGCGCCGAGCCTCTTGCGAGCCTCTTGCACACCACTCGCTTGCTCTGTGCCACGCAGGGATGCCACACCTCCGTAGACCTTGACACACGCAAGGATCTTCCTGACATTGCCAGTCTTGTAGCCTGCCTTTTGCGTCTGCAGGCATAGGTCGCGGAGATTGAAATCCTCGCACTGTTGGAACAGGCCACTGGAGAAGAGAAAGGCGATAATCTCAAGCGTCGGGACGATGACCCGGTCCACGCTCTGCCGCGTGCGCAGGTTCTGCAGCAGCGCGGCACAGACGAGATTGAGGTTGGCCCGCGACGCCCCGCAAAAGCTTGACAGCGCGGCACGGCTGGCAATGACGAGTTCGTCGTTCCCCGTGTCAGCGGACGTGACGAATCCAGCAAGGAGCTCAGTCATGCAGGCCCGCTCGTCGCCCTTTGCGGACTCGGCGAGCCGGGGTTGTAGGCCGTCAGATGAGACGAGATTAAGCAGCGTTTCAAAGTACAACTTGGAGGAAAAGGTCATTGTCCGGAAACGTTCGGCGCAACTGCTGTTGGTCAGCGACGACGCGACAAGGGCGTGAACTGTTGGATCTTGGGAATTGAACTCACCTCAACTGCAGGGTCAGCGCAATCGTGGTTTGAGCTTCGGAGCGGACGCGGTCCAGCTTCTCGGCCGAGAGACGAAGAGTGCTATAGAAGAGCGTCTTGATGGAGGTTCCCACCCACTCCTGTTCGGCAGCGCTGTCGCCAAGATTCTCCCACAGAATGCGCACCGCCCTCAGGGCCTGGACGCGCACATGCGAACCCACGTCGCCCTGTGCGTTCGTTGTATAGTCATTCAGCCCATCCCTCAGCAAGTCCAAGAAGGTCAGCGGCTTGGTCTGAAGCACGCGACTGCGTATCAGGCTTCGTAAGATGACCACTCGAGTCTCAATTTCGGCGTCTGTGTGCCACCTTGTGAGAAAAGCTTGGCAGACGGCTTCGGGTTCTGTTCCATTCGGAACGCAAAGTGCAGCGAAGGGCTGAGCCAAGGCCACTGCGTGAAAGTAGCCGTGTCCAGTCGCAGCTGCGCGGCTGGTCGGTTTGCTTCGAAGCATAGTGACCCAGTCTTGCAGCGTCTCTGCCCAGTCCTCAGGCTTAGAGAATAGGAGAAGGAGGAGGGCGGCTTTCGAAGCTGGGTCAACAGTCTCGGGTTCGTTTCTGTTCAGCCAAGACGGTATGACCGCACGCAGTCTCGATACCAAGGTGTCGATGCCGGCATCGGTGAACTTGCTTGCGTCGAAGGCGGAAATCAAGTCTCGATATCCGAGGGACTTCCCAGGGGATAAGGCCTGCTCTCCAGTACGCAAATCTGCGGGAGAGACATTGGGTAATACTGTTGCCTGGACAATAGGCAGCGAAGAAACGACAAGTCTGCTGGCACCTTCAGCAATTAATTCAGGCTTGCGATGCTCCACCGAATTGCAATCCTCCAGCACATCTGATACGCTATTTAAAATTTTGCGTAGCATAGCGGCGTCTAGTGCTGCCTCGTGAGCTTGGCCAGTGGTCTGACGGACGACTGAAGGGAGCTGGTCCAGGACGGATGCGAAGCATAGCAGCAAACCCTGTCGTTCTTCGACTTGTCGCTTTTGAAGTGAAGAGATCCGGTTCGTTAGCAGCCCAATGGCGGCCTCAACCCTCGAAAGGGGCCTCTCGGGGCTGATGCCTGACAACTCAGCCGTCAATGCGCCAAAGGCCGAGCCTGCAACTCTCCGTGACGAGGCGTCCATGTCGCCGATCCCTCGCCAGCCAACGATGCCATCCAAGATGGCTTCGCCGTACTGGGACGATAGCTTGGTGGCCTTGAGGGCAACTTCTTGGATGGCGCGCGATCTCCTGGCGACGGCATGGTAGTCGACCGTCTGTACAAGGGGGATGCCCTGCTCAACGGTGTCTGGGTGTCGGCCGACAAGCTCCTGAAGCGCGGCTGAGGCTCCACGGCGGATGTTTCCCGCGGGGTCCAGAGACGCCGTTGTGACAAGCTCGGTGCCGAGGACTTGCAGGATGGAGCTGCTCTCCGGGTGCGACTTGGCGGCGAAGACGGACTTCGTGGGTACTTCCAGGAGTTCTTTGCTCGTGTATCGACGAGCAATGGCCCAGATGCCGAAGCAGGCAGCGTCCCGAACGTTGGCTCCTACGCTACTGCCCGAACTGCTGCGTTGCTCGAACGACAAGCCGAGGAGTAAGGCGTGTATGATATCTGAGAGCTGCCTCGCGGGCGGCGAGCGCCGGTAGAGAAGATGCGAGAGCGTGAGCATTAGACCATGCCACTCGAGGTGATTTACGGCGGACAGATTGCGAACCGCTCTGCCTCCCTCAGCGCCAGGTGGCTTCATCCACAGAACGTTGCGGTTGAGCGACTCTAGGACAGCCCCCACAACCTGAGACGCCATATCTGGGTCCAGCTTCAGTGTGATGATGCTGAGGGATTTGCTGGCGGACAGCCGAACTGGGGTGTCATTGTCGGAGACGCTCTCCAGCAGGTACCCGATTGCTGTTTCTGTGAGCTCCATGCTCGCCATGTCCAGGGCAGGCTTGCGCAGTACTAGCACGATGATGGAGCGTATGACTTTCAAGATCATCTTTCGCACCAGCGCCAGCGAGAGCAGTGCCTTTGACAGCTCAACGTCGCCGTGTGTGATGCCGTAGACTGTCTCAAGTATCGACGGAAGGTACTTGTCCATGTCTGATGTCTCAGCTGAGGAGCGAAGTACACCGGCCAGAAATGAGAGGACGCCGAGGTAAAAGAACGTCGACTCCCTCGGTGTGTCCTTTTGCGGTCGGAGAGACGCCAACGCCCACCGAATCAGACAGTCAAGAACACCGAGTTGTTGCATATCCCGACGCATCGAGATTCTCACAAGAAGCGCCTTGGCGGCATCCCTTTCCTTACCGGGTGAGGAGAAATACCTGATGGCTAAAGGAATCACGCGCATTGTGATGCCTGGTATATTTTCCGGCCACACGAGCCCGTGGATAATCGGCAGGCTTCCATCCTCCATATCCAGAGACGAGATAGTCGAGAGATCAAACGGCGCAAGGAGGAGGTGCGACAGCCACAGCAGCACGACGTATCGCTGCTCCCACTGCCACGCCAGGTGCTCGCTCTGCGAGCGCTGCCCCTCGGCCTCTTCGATAGCCGACAGCAGAAGCTCAAGATAGCGCGTCTCAACGTTGAGGAACCGCACAATGACCTTTTCGCCACGCACCTTGCAGAAGGCGTACAAGATGCGACAGATGGCCTGGTCAAGGGGCACGAGGAGCTTCGACGGCGCCGCGCTGCTCTTCCTGGCGCGATGGCGCGTCTGGCAGTGCTCGAGGTACGCATCCGCCAGAAGCGGTATCCATTTGGGCAGATGAGGGTCCAGCAGCTGCGGGAGCTCTTGGAAGGTGTCGAGGATCTGGCGGAGTCAGCGACAGCGCCGCCGAGAGAGTCCAAGTGAGGGCGGGACTTACCTCGGTCGTGAACTGGAAGGTCTCGCGGGCGCGGACGAAGGAGCGGATGCGCGTGCCTCCCTGGCCGTCGGGCTTGCGGCAAAAGGTCGTGAGGGCGCGGTCGAGGTCGGCGATGAGGTCGCCGGAGATCTTCTGCAGCTTGACGTCGAGGTCTGCCTCGGGGGCGTCCATGGTGCTTGCTCAGGCTACCAAGGCAGAGACCGGGCAATTTGCAAATGGGGTGAGAGTTGTCGCGCTGGATCTAGTCGAAGCGCTGTCCCTGAGGGCCGTGGTCAAAGTACCTGCGGCCTAGGCAACATCACGATGATGCGGGCCACGATGTGGTGGTTCAGGGGCTGCTCATCAGGCAGCAGGGTTCGTTATCCCTCGATCCAGCTCCGCACGCAGGGCTCCGGATTCCACGCCCATTCGGTCATTGGCAGACAAATTGACACAACTGGAGCGCTTTTCGCGTTGTCTCCGGCTCTGCTCACGGGTTCTCGAGTGCAAGAGCAGGGGTGTCTTGAACCCTGAGGTTTCGAGCATGAGCCTGCTGTGTGGGGCAGGGCACCTCTCCATCATTCGACGGCTGAAGCCCTGCAGGGTAGGCCAGATCCCAGCCCTGGGTGAGACGTCTTGTCCAACCACCATCTTGCGAGCTACTCAGTATACCAGATCGGTCCGTGAGAATGTGTAGAAGATGCAAATTGAATTTGCCTTGTTATTTTGAGTGGGTACAAGCTTTTGCGTGAGAACAATCCCGTTGTTCTTGCAGATTGGTACGATGGAGTTTCACTGCAGCACGTGCTTGGTCTAAGACATCAAATCCTCGCCTTGTTCAAGGTTGAGACCATAAATTCCGGCATGTGACGATCTTTCGTCATGGCTACCGCCTCTATGACCGCTCATAATACTAGCTTAGACATTATGAAAAAAAAGGAAAAGGGAAAAGTAAGTCGCCTCCAGACTCATGGTCGGGCGTGGTATCATGTAGTCGTCCAGTACTCCAGTCCCTTGTAAACCAAGGTATCTCCAGCTGTGAAGAGATAAATGAAACATGGCGAAAAAGAAAAAGAGGGAAAAAAACAACAACATCACGACGTCACCGCAATCGCCGCTACAATGGCGTCCAGAGCACTACTCTGGCTCGGCCCCGAGACGAACGTGAGAGGGCCCGCCCACGCCACGCCCAGATGGTTCTGGGGGTCGCGGTTCTTGGCCCAGATGCTGTCGGCGTTCTTGGTGATGAAGTCTTCAAACTCCTTGTGCGGCGCCACGGCGTTGAGGTAGCGCAGGTTGCGCACGAAGACGCCCTTGAACTGCGCGCCGTCGCGGCCGCAGTTGCCGGGCCGCAGCTCGCACTTGTCCGTCTCGATGAGGATGCCGTCCGGGTTGGCGAGCGCCTTGATGGCCGCCTGGGCGATGGCCACGGCGCGCTCGACATAGCTGATGTCGTGCGTCGCCATGGCCAGCTCCGTTAGCCCGCCGAGGATGACGCCCTGGTTGTAGCTCCAGGTCTGCAGGCCGTTGTTCTTGCACTTGGCGTCGAGGCCGTCGTTGATGAGGCCCTGCGCGTTGATCATGCCGCTCTGGTTGAACCACGCCCACTGCGCCTTGGCCGTGTCGAGGAACACGGGGTTCTGGGGGATGCGGTTGGCGAGCGAGGCGGCCACGGAGAGGTAGAGCTCGTTGGCGATGGCGTTGACGTATTTGCGGTCCTTGTTCCAGTAGATGCCGCCGCCGCAGGGCGTGCCCCTGCCGGTTTGCATGTCGTTGAAGATCTCGACGGCCGAGTTGAGGTAGTCCTGGTCGCCCGTCACGTCGTGCGTGCGGATCAGGGCCAGCGCCCACCAACCCTCGTCGTCGTAGAACTCGTTGAGGAAGTTGTCGAAGCCGCGCTTCTCGAGGAACTCGCGCTTCGCCATGCAGCCGCTGCTGCGGTCGAGGCAGTACACCGACGAGACCATGCCTGCCGCGTTCAAGGTCTTCATGGTCTGGACATTTGTCTTCTGCGCGTTGACGTACGTGTTGCGCATGTAGCCACCGATGTTGAGCTGGTTGGCCTCGTTGAGGCGCAACGCGGCGAAGTCGGCGAGGGTGGTGAGGGCGTTGGCGCTGTTCCACCAGGCGTCATCCCAGATGCCCGTCATGACATTGTAGAACTGGTCGTTGAGCTGCTTAATCCCCTGGACGGCATGGTCGACGTATACTGAAGAGTTGCCGGCGGCGGCTGTGGGTGTTGCTATGTTGCATATGGCGAGAGCGAAAGCGGCTCGCAAGCCACTGTGTCTGAGAAACATCTCAATGAGAAGGGACGGCTTTTACGTAGAGTAAATCTCAGTTCCGGAAGAAGTGTACGAGGACCGAGAGGAAGGAGAGAATCCGGAGACGGAGAAGGCGAGTGCAACGAGAGGTAAGCGCCCGGCCTTGATCATGTAGTCATGGGCGACGGTTCGACGTGTGGATATAACGTACCACAACGCCAGCTCAACAGCACCGAAAGTGAATCATGTGGAGAAGTCGAGCAGGGAAGACGTCGAGATGTGACATGGTATATAATTGAGGGTTGCGGGCGATGCGGCGCCTGGGCGATTTGCCGCCCGCGCATTATATACGCCCCCCTGCAAGTGTTCGTGATGGACCGTAGATGCCGAACGAGCCAGCAAGGCAAGGCAAGGCAAGGCCCCGTTCCATGGAGGTGTCCATGCTTCAGGTGAGCCCTGGCCATGCTGGGCACGGGAGTTCGTTCGCGTGTCGATGCTCGCACCGCAGGGTACGGCCCCGGCCGGCACCCCCGAGTTGCCGGGCAGCTCCTGAACCCCGTCTGGCGGGCTGTGCTGGGCCGTGGTGGAGCGCGAGACAAGGTCAGACAAGCCACCCTGCGCTGCGCGGCAGACGACGACCAGCGAGGCAGCCGACAGGGGGGCCATCGCATCGATCGAGGCGGCGGAGGACCACCCAAGATTGGCGCGCGCGAAATGCCCAGGGGACGGCGTCAAGGGCGGGCACGGAGCCGCCGTGGGGCCCTTGGGCCAGGGAGAAACAGGGGAACAAAGGGCCAGAGACAAAGAATTGTGTGCGCGCGGCGGTGCTGTTTCAGAGCAGAGATTGGGTCGTCATGCCCGGAGCTGAGGGGCGAAACATCGAGGGACCAGATGGCCGACCTCGACGCCTTGCAAGCTTGTTCGGGCCCTGCATTCAGAGCACCGCTGGGCAATTTTCACAATGCGCTGGGGCATGCGCCGCTGCCCAGCGGGCGATTGCCTGCCAAGGTCATATGCGCTCATCCCTTTGCATTGGTGCGCCCGTGTTCTCCGCGGCGGAGTGTCGGTGTAAGTGCTTGGGGAGCGAGTCGAAGGAGGGGGCATCACAGCCCGACTTCCACCCTCAAGGCGTCGGATGTGACTCCAACGCCCGTGTCACGCTCAACCAGCACACGACACGTGCGACGTTGCCGGGTGCTTCCTCCCGAGCCCGTGAATACCAACCTTGCCTCACGCAGCGGCACATGGGAACCAGGCGGCCGTTGCCGCAGCTCCCCGTCGCGCGTGCGAGCTGCATCAACCGCCGAGATGTCGTCATCCGCAGCGTGAAGCGGTCAAGCCTGGAAAGGTATCACGAACACGCCATGTGAGCAGGTCATTTTGGTGCAACGCGATGCTGAGTTGTAGATGTCCATGTCTGCGCGCATCGCTGGCACGACCGCATTTGTCACGCCCGTCCGTCAGGCGGATCTAGAATCTAGATCGTCTAGGGGCTACACGGCAAATGCTGGGTCGTCGCACGGACGCCCGCAGGGGTCGGTCGTGGGCCCACGGCCTACGGAAGCCGTGCTCGCCCGGCATTGACGTGCGTCCCCGTCGATCCCCGTCTCATCTCCCTCGGCCTCGTCCAGAGGACTGCGGGACCGGCCACACTCTTGCTGTGCGCTCCGTCTCTCCGATGGGAGAGCCGCGAGCCTGTCATGGGACCATCAAAGGCGGCAGAGAACGAGTCCAGAGAGTGGCACAAGCTTTCAAATTTGGCGCACCATAGGGAGGGTCTAATACTTGGTTCACTCACCCACGGACAGAAAACTCGGCGCCTGCCCGTTGGCTGCGGCAGCCCCGGTCTCAGCGGACCCTCATCGGCGTTTCATGACGTGCCAGCTTGCCCTGCTGACGAGCCGATCGGGTCGAAACGCATGACTTTTGCGAGCACAAATGGGCAGTTGCCGACGCCCTGTATAATTGGACTCTTGAAGGAAAGCAACTGCGAAGAAGGTCACCGGACCGATGTGGAGGTTGATCCAGAAACAACAGCGCCATGATAGCCGGTAATAAAGGCATAGTATCGGGGCGCTACCTATTCGTTAATTACCTAAGCTAGGGCTTTACGGGCATTATATTTGCCTTTAGGAGGGAGATATTTAATCGGAAAGCTATATTACGTTTTGATTAGCTGCATCGTGGGGTAGGATTCGAGTAAGAAAGAGTCTGATTATCCGCAATGGCGGCGGCCCAGACAGCTTCTTTATTTCCACCGTTACGAAAGCCGCAAAATGCCAGTAAACTCAAATTTTCTTACAAGGCATTATATTAAAGTATCCAGCGAAGCACACGACACTTTTTGTTATTTTTTAAAGGCATGAGCTTGGATCGTTCGCTATGCTGGCCATAATGTTGCGGTGCCGCTTTTTGTGTCAACCAGTTTGCCGGGCTCATTGAGTATAAGTGTAATTCTCAGCGTCTGATTGGTTACGCATTGCGGAGGGATGGGACATGGGGCCCCTCCTGTTGGCACCTCGGGTACCTCGCAAATATGTAGCTCAACCGACCGCCCAAATCTCAGCCGACCAAATTAGCATAGATATGTACATAATGGCTGGTCATGTGATGTGAATGTTTACCCCGCTGGCAGCCAACTTGGGTGTCTGTCTGCCTGGAATTGAAACATAAACCTCTTCCGTCTGACAATTCTCCAACACGCTCGCAGTAAGAATCAAATGCTGCGAGTTGGAGTTCTTTGGGCCATTCTTTTCACTTCGCCTGTGCAACGAATACCGAGACGTATCTATTCATCCTCGAGCATGGCTCAGCATCGGAGCCAGGCCATATACGCGCCTTCGGAAGAGCCCCCCCGTGGGGTAAAATCAGTCTTTCTTTCTGGCTCGACGAGCAATGTCGATTCGACTGACTGGCGGGAGACCCTATCTTCCTTGCTTTCCGAGACTCCCATCACGATTTACAACCCGTACCGTGCAGATTGGGACAGCACGTGGCGTGAAGACGTCAGCTTCGCTCCCTACCGCCAGCAGGTAGAGTGGGAGCTCGACAAGCAGGAAAAGGCCGACATGGTGGTAGTATACTTTCACCCAGCTACCCAGGCACCGATAAGTTTGCTCGAGCTGGGCCTATGCGCACGAGGGCCAGGGAAAGCCATTGTGTTCTGTCCCGAAGGATATTGGAAGAGAGGGAATGTGCAGATCGTGTGCCAGAAATTCGGCATTGAAATGGTAGAGAGTCTCGAGGAACTTAGGAACGCTATTGTGAGGGGACTGCCTACTGGTGCGTGACCCGTGCATCCTAGTGTCCTCTGAGCGGTCCTCTGAGCGGTCCTCTGAACTTTTTCGGATAGCAGTTGAGCGACTAGCGTAAGTGATTCGCGGGTCTGACCATCGCAGCCATGGAAAGACTCAGAGATTGCATAGACTATACATGCAAAACCCAGCATCGAATTAGCTCCTCCCAAGCGCCATGTCTCGGGCTGAGCCAAGCCCACGATGCTAACCCTCCCAAATCGGGAAAGCAAGCACACCTCGTCGGCACTCAGCGAAGCAGCCCAAGATGAACGATACGCTGCTATTCACCTCCTTCACTTCAAGCTTCTTTCTTATTCTGCAGAGGCAACAATGAACCGACCAGCCTGGTAGCCAGCCACTGCGGCACAACCTTGAGCACCGTCACGGCCCCTTCCATGTAAGTCATCGTGACAGTAATCAGTACGTACTACCGTCCAAAAGCCCCCGAAAAGCCTCGCGCGCTGTACAGCCCCTCGTCGCTTATCACGTTGATGCGATCTCAGCTTCAGCTGTTCCCCCGCGAGACAAAAAGGACACCCACGACAGAATCCTTTCGAAACAAGGGGGGCCAACGCCGTTGATATGGGAGGATCGCGCCGCTGCCTGGCCCCCTTCGCACAATCACCGTGGCGAGTCACATGCTCGTCCATCTCTTCAGCCCGGCATCGCCATTCGGTTTAGTTACTGGCAGTGGCTGAGACACGAAAAAACAAGAGTCGGTGTAAGGTTGGTGCATCGTCGCGCAAACACGTGGTGGGCAGTCCGACCCCATGTCCCACCTTTGACGTGTCCCCTCGGAAGGCGAAATCTTGTTTTACGCGTGCAGCACAGTAGACCGAATCGCACGCCCAACGACATCATGGGATTTTGTCGCGCATGCACCTGTGTTGCATTCCAAAGAAAAAGACACCACTATCTACAGGCCAAAAAGCAGAACGTGTACAGCAAGAATGGGTATATCCGTGTTTCCAAATCCTGTCCAACGCCAGCCTGTCCGACCGACAGGTCATGCGCTCACAGGTCTCGCATCCCGGTCTTGCCGCTTTTCGATCATCACTGGCCAGGAGTAGCCATCAAAAAAAGTAGTCTCAGTCGTTTCACCTGCTGCTGCCACGTGTGTTGAGGCGCAAGGTAGAGTGGCCCGTCTCCCGGCTGCTCGTCGACTCGGCAAGGCTGGCCGGCCGCCCCGATGGCCGCCGCCCTGTAAGCTTGGACAGCATAGACGATGATGCCGCCTTCTGCTCGTTGGCCAAGCTGCTCGCACGGTCCGAGAACGAGTCGGCTGCGAGCTCCTCCACCGTGCTTGTGTCGAGAAACGCCTGCGGGAAGATGCCCCATTTGCCCTTGGAATTCGTGCCCGACCAGCACCAATGCTCGGGATGCGACCCTGGACCGTGTCAGCTCTCTTGTTCGCAGCGAGTTGGGGGAAAACACCTACAACTTATGTTGGTTATCATCTCATTTTTGTCAAACTTGAGCCAGTCTCCTCTTTCCTTGTCCTTGGGCGCAAACTTCCATTTCGACTTGGCACGGATGTGGCTTGTTCCCCCTAGCTTGATTTCATCCTCGGGCGGGAGATCTAGTTTGATAAGGTCCGTCGGTACCGATGCGAACACACCGTCGTGCCATGCGAAGATCCACTCTCCGTTGTACTTGGGCGGCCACATGATTCCTGTGATCCTCGCCCCCTGAGCCAGTTCTAACGCGGCTGTGCGATCGTACAGTAATCGTTGCCCGTATATCCGTCTTGCCTGCTCCTTGGCAACACCCGTAGGATGTCCAACCACCTCTGAATCTTCCTGTTGCACGGGGTGCGGCTCGGGCGGGTGCGTGAAGTGAAGATCGAAATCGTTGTGTAGGTGGGCTGGCACCTCGGCTTGATCTACGACGCAAATCCCCGGAACATCCGGTAGCGGCCGTGGGTGTAGGGCAAGGTGGTTGAATAATGCCTTTGTCGTGAAAAAGACGGTAGCATCGCTCGGGTCCAAGGTGTATCCCTGGTGAATGCAGAAGACGCAGCCGTACAAGACGTCATCCACCCGCTTCGCAGGCAGATGGCTCTTTTGCAGAAAACGTAGACGATATCCAATGTTGTTCTTGGTGAAGTTCCCGGCATCTGTCAATCAAAATGGCCAGGTTAATTCCCCGCCACGGCCGTTTCGAGGGTAGAGAACAAACTCACCTTCCTTGTTCACGTCAATCTCAACCTCGCTAAAGTCAAGCTCGTAGAGACAGCCTGTGCACCTGGCGACGACCTTAGTCATGGTTCGGCGGACTGGTTTCTGCGCCTTCTTGATTCCAATGCCGCCTCTGACAACATCCTTGGCGCCCTCGCAGAACCCTTTGTGATGGTAAAACGAACTAGCAGAGGTGATGTGGCAGTCCTTTGAATGGCCGTACGTTTCCCCTATCCCATTTTTAGTGTCATCTTCAGCCAGAATCAACCCAGTGTCAACCTCTGTCATGGGAATCATTGGCGGGGGCACCTCGGCCCTTGGCTGACCTTGCAGAGAGGTCGGGGAACGTGGCTCGTCGTAGTTCATGGAGAAATTCCTGGGAATAGGTGGAACAGGGGGAGGGGCATTAGAAGCTGGCCCGTTGCTCACGACTAGCAGCTGATGATATCCGGCGACATCCCCTGAAGCGGCTGCAGAGTCACCAGACATTCTGTGGGACATGCCTGACGAGCGTTGGGAGTATGGCGCCATGGGAGAGTAACGCGGCGGAGGCAGCTGAGGCAAGGGCTTTGCCGCCCGCTCTGCCAGCTCCTCCTCTGGTATCGGCGTTGTGAGGTTTGAGGCCCTCGTACGAGACGAGTAAGGGGCCGAGGTCGAAGAATATGCACTGCCCGACGACTGCCGCCGATCATCACTGTCGTAGTCGGACCCGCCACTAAGACTCGTGACGACTCGGCGGCCAGGCTTCCTCTCGCGCTCAGGACTCAGGGGCGAGATGGCCGGATCGACAGGCGACTCAGGCCTGTAGACCATTGGTCGTCTCTCGATGTGACTATACTCTGACCGGCCGTCGTCGGATGGCGGCGGAACTCGGGGGTCCCACGGGTTTGCCGACGGCGGTCGTGGCGGCTGAGCCACCAGCGCGGGCTCCGGCTTCGAGGCTCGGCTCTGACGAAGAACCTCTGGTACGTCATCCCGGGCGTTGAAATCTTGACGATACATCAGACTCTGCAGGTGGAATGTGGCGTCGTCCACCGTCTCCATGTCTGCCAGCGACGCGGCCTGAGAGCTGCTCACGGAACCCCGAGTAGGCGGAGGCAGCACGGCTTGAGGGTGGTGAAGGCCAGTTGCAGCATGAAGAGAAGGTGGCTGGAGCGGCGACGGTAGGGGTTGCGGAGAAGACGGAGGCGATAATTGGGACAAGAAGAACTGCGTGCTGTCTCTGGGAGGGGCTTCGAGCTTCATTCTCATAAGGATGTCGTAGATCTTCGGCGCAGCCTTGCGGGACAGGCCTTGTACTTCGGCATACTTGTCGGCATCAAAGGTGTCGACATCGACGTAGTCATCAAATTCCCAGAGGAGGTCTGTAAGCTCCGATCGGTAGTTGCTAATGTCATCTGTGGCCCCAAAATGTCAGATAAACAGCTCGCGTCGAGAGGGCAAGGCCATGAATCCCCAACATGGACGTGAGGGACGTACCATTCTCCTTGAGCGCATCCACAAAATTGGAACCATATTCATCAAGATGCTTCTTGCAGAGCGGCTCAATGCGTTTCAGAGCTCGCTCACCCTCCTTGACGAGGGCCTGTGCGGCCTTGAGCATCGGCTGCGAGTCGCCTGCATTGTCCGCCGCGGTCTTGCCCTTTTCCACAATGTCCCGGAACGGCGCGATGACGAGTTCGGTGACAACATCCATCTCGAGGGTTCCGCCGACTGCGCTCTGGTATCCGCGAGAGGGAGAGAACGATGTGATGGGCAAGTGAGAGATGTTGGGTCAAGACGACAATGTCATCTGTTCACCTGTGAAGACTGCAGTTGGACCTCTGGTGTTGGACCTCTGGTGTTGGTTGGCAGATACGTGGGGAGGCGTCCAACAATAGCAAGCGATTGTCCAACCTGCGTCTGGGGAAGCCGAAGAACAGACGCTAAGCTCATAGAGGAGCAACAACAGCTCTTCAAAAGTCAACGTCCATACCAACAAGGACGAGGAGTAAAATGACGGAAAATGAAGGAAGAAGAGAGGTCAGGCGCGCGGGAGCCAGAAAAGACTTGGATGTGGAAAACCATGGATGGACGCCACGCAAAGGACCCGGAGGCCTGTCTTTGGCATGTCTTTCCTGGGTTCCATCGATGCGTAGCTAAGCCGTCATCACCCTACGCCGTCTGCATGACTAGCCCAGCCCTCGGTCAGTGATTGGATGCCCATGTCCGCGCAGCAAGGCTGCCAGGAAGGCAGGCTTGCACCACGGCACGCCGGAACAGAGCTGGAGGCGTGCCCATGGAGCATTGCAGAAGTGCCATAACCAGGTCCAGGTGGGTGCCCCTCGATGCATGGGTCAAAGGGGACGACGATAAGGGTCCACCGGGGCGCCGAACGTTGGTGCTGCATCCCGTGGAGCCTCGGAGCCAACCGGCCAATGAGCTGGGCCCCTGATAGCTTCACGAACAACCCCTGTCGCCCACGTTGATCCCAAGCGAAGGATCGATTGGTGGCCGGCCGGACGGAAGCTGTGGGGAGGAGCCCCAGACGGCTGAACTAGTTCGAAGGACTGGTGCATCTGTTCGTAAACGGAATCGGTTTGATGGCGCAGACGACGTCCTTTTAATAACGTATATTGCCTGGCAATTTGCTGAGGCGACCGTCTTACCGTACCAACCCCTGCGTACAGTACTTAACTCGGCCGTGGTAACCCAGACTGGGATGGGAACGGGTGAATAAATGCGAGTTCTTGAAATCTAGGGCCCTTGGCGATCGAAGAGCCGGAAGGCCGGGGTGATGTTCATGTGTCGAGTGTACCAATGTCGGCCGAGCCAATCTGTTGCGACAAGGCAAAATGTCTCAAGTTAATCACGCCTCCTCTGACCGTTATGGCCTGCACGGAGTAGCTCGTAACCATGACATGGCGCAGCGAGCTCGCGATGAACCGAAGCCGCAAATTTCCATCCGCCAGGGCCGTCTCTTCAGCCTGAAGTAAGCGGCGGTTCGCAAGTCAAAGATGATCCGGGAAAATGCGCTGTAATCCTGCAGAGCAACGCACCCCCTACCTCTCGATCCCCGGACCACATCCCAGGGGCAGCTGGTCCAGGTCCACGATTCTCCGTCCCCCTGATTGCCGCACCATACATATCTCCGAGCATCAGTCGGCGGCTTGCACTTGCACCGCATAGATTCACCGAGGAGGACAGCTCCACTCGTGGATCTGTCGATAGTTGCTGCACGAGCATGTTGCCAAGAGCGAAGCGCGGACAGCTAATTCGGCATGGCGTCCCGACGGTGTCTCAGTTGGAGACCCGGGACCAGGGGGAGAGATGGAGGCGTGCGACGTCGAGTCCGCTGGAGAGGGCGGGAGTCTGTGCAGCGGAAAGGTGTGGGTGCTCGGTGCAAACTCTCTGCTCTTAGCGATGATCTATCCGCCTCGGCGCGCCTGCCACTTCTCAATCTGGGGCGAGGTCACCTGCTCTGGCGGCCGCACAGACATTGCGCCTGGACGCTAACAAGAAACGATGCCTTTGGCTGATGGAAGCTTCACGCTGCGCGAGCGCACAACGTGGCCCGGCTCGGCAGTCTCAGCCCCAAAGGCACCGATCTGCAACAGAAGAAGTTTACCGCTGGAGCCTAATGCACCTCATCGCCCCGATGACATGGGCTTCCAGAATCTGCCCGTTGAGACCACGCCCCCGCCAATCTCGAATCCTCAACAGCCTCAGGCAGCCTCCACGTGTGCATGCATGGTCCAATGTCTCGCCCACTGTCTCGTACCTGCGCATCGGACCGGATATGGAGTACTTCTTCCACTTGCCCCCTTGGTGACCGGCAGAGGGCCATGGATCACGCGTGGCTGCTTCACCGTTCGGTCAACATCCAGCTGCGAGTAGACGCAGTCACCGAACCCAGCGCCCTTGGGTGCCGAGCCTAGGAGCCCGCGAAATCAACGGCCTCTCCTGTCGTGAACCCAGTGGCGTAGGCAGTCAATGCATCCATGCCTCGAGGTTGCTGCCTGTCGAGAGCCACCATCTGTTACTGGCTACGGGCTGGCATCCTGCGATAGGAGGAGCAAGAGGCTTGCATGAAGCTGAAAATGGAACATGCACAGAAGTCTCTTCCGCAAGAGCAAGGCACACGCTGCGCAGTATAGTCCAGGTACAGCTTTTCTCACGCAAGGTAAGGTATCCAACTAAGAGCATGTCTACTACCTATTCTCTGCCGATCCATCCGCCTTGGTGCTCGCGCCCGCTTCAACTTCACGCCTTAGGACTTGGCGCTGGAGCAGACGCCGTCTTCTTGCCCTCAATCCCCTGAAGCTCTCAACGTCAGTGTCCCTTTCACATGTACATCGGTAGTGGGGAGGCGGAAACTCACATGTTCAATCAACCTTCGACCGATTATGATGGTCTCTTCCTTGCCTCGCTGTCGCTGCCAGAACCTGTGAAGTCGTCAGCGTGAAAGATTCCATGCCCGTCGTGCCATGTCTCTTACATATCCTCTGGCGAGCCGTGACCATGAATGGAGGCAACGCGGGCCTCCTCTTCAAGAGTCTCCCTAGAAATCTTCTCCGTCGTGGCAACTGTTGGCGCCGCTGTCTTCTGTGCGACGCCTTGCCCCAGATTCTCCTGCAGCATCCTCTTCTTCATCAAAAACCGCTCCTTGCGCTCCTGCTGGAGCCCAGGACTCTCGAGCCTGTTCATGACGTATCGTACTGCTAGTTGCACGAGTAGGTAGAAGTGCTCTGCCAAGAGAACGCTGAGAAGTCCACCCCACGCTGTGATGGGAGACGCTGTGCCTCTAACACCGTTTTGAGATCCGCTGCAAAGATACACTATGGCGGCACTCGTGATGCTACCGAACCACGAGATGAAGCCAATCGCCGTCAGCCAGGGCCCGATCGAGTCTGATCGCCACGGTATCGGACGCTTGCAGCTGATGGCAATCTTGAGCGCATCCGACCGTAGCTCGACCCAGTTGTTGATGAGGAAGCAGAAAGCCGCAAGGGGCCAGGCTACGGAGAAGAGTGAAAGGTATCCTGCGCCGTGTCAGCAATTCGCGCTGCTGCGCCTCATGGTATAGTTGCGTCGCACCGTATTGCATGACCATCTCGCGATAGTCATCAGTTACATCGTATACCTCCAATTGGCTCTCGTTCCGAACCCGGGTCAGGAACTCGGCTTCCTCAGGCTCATCTTGCGATTGAGAGGCTCCCTTGCCCTGGATTTCCTTGGCCTTGGCAAACGCCTTGTGCGTCACATAAGGGACAATGACTTCGGTAACAAAATTGACAATCTGAGCCGTGACTGTGAAGTAGAACATCTGGCTGCTGATCCGCTCAGTGTTGACCCGGAATTCCTGGGTTCGCAACGGCTTTTCGCTGAACGTGATTGTCTGCGCCGCGGCTCTCCAGAAGTCGAGGAGTGGAACGAGGACGTTGCCGAACGGAATGTAGACAAAAGCCGTGAACAGTAGAGCCATGTACGATGTCATGAAATTTAGTACGAACTGCTTCTGAATGAGGGCGGCGTTGTAGGCTGAATTTCGATTAGCACCATCTGGCAAAGCACGGATGGTTTCACGAGCGCAACTCACCGTCCATCGTCTCGTAGTTTTCCTTATCGGTCAGTGCATTCGCAGCGCGCATCAAGACTGAGGAAAACGTTGGCGTGAACACCACCAGAAGGACCGTGGGCAGGAACGCCTGTCATAGTTAACATCCAGACATGCGTCACTGTCACCACCTGCCACTCACCAAGTACTGCTTGAACGGGCCGTCATAGACCTCGTTGATGAAGATCTCGAGGGAGTTGCAAATGACGACCAGCCCGCCGAGCACCAGAACACATGAAAAAGCAAAGGGAATCTGCAGGAGCTGGGTCCGTATCCGCTTCATGTGAGGGTACACGCGCTTCGGCTCCCCCGTCACCGGATCCTCCGTCTCAAACTCCCACTTGAACTCGACGCGGGGATATTGGATGGACGAGACGTTGCGTACCCCCCACTGAACAGCCATGTCGGCTTGCTTCTGCTTCCAGTACTCCAGGAAGACGACCGACCAGAGGCCGCACCCGAGGGCGTAGAGGTAGGAGAACTGGCCGAGCAGCAGCCACGCAGCGAAGCCCAGCGCCGACGGAATGGCCAGGAAGCGGAAGTAGCTCCGCAAGAACGCAAAATAGAAGGCGACGTTCTCTCCAAACTTGTTGCGGATCTCGTCAATGTCGGCCTGGTCCAGCACGTACTTTTTGCTCCATTTCTGGATCCAGGCCTTGTTGAAGGCCGCATCGTGCAGCGGGAACACGCCGTCGACGTACTTCCACCGTGGGCTGCGCTCCGTGATACCCGCGCCGCCCTCGTTCGCGGGCCGGACGATCATCTGGTACACCAGCCGCAGGCGCTCAGCCTCGGTCACCTTCTCGTCCCTTAGGGACTGCGCGACGTCCTTCTCGGGGCCGGAGGTGCGGACGCCGTGCAGCCAGTCCTGCAGGCGCGCGCGGTAGACCTGCTGGGCAAGGACGTCTTGGGAGACGAGTTTGACAAAGATCAGGAGCGAGCTATCTTCGCCATTGCGGACCTCGGTGGCGAGGCCGACTTGCGCGAGGGCTTCGATGAGCTGGACAAAGCCAGCTTCGGCTTCGGCGCGTTCTGCGACGAGTGAGCACGGCTGCCTCCTCCTACGTTGGAGCTCGAGGGGAGATACCCTTTGGCGGGACCTTGTAGCAAATCACATAATCGACGCTGTCGTGCGATGCTCGGTCAATACGACATTAAGCTCCGGGGCGTCTTGAGAATCGACAGACTGGAAACGTACCCAAAATTGCTGTGGCTAGTGTGGCTTTTCTTGCCGTACAGGTCTTTTACGCCAGACATTCTAAAGCGTCGTGAAGGGCGAAGTCGTTCCGTAGGTTCGCGCGACTAGTCAGCGACGTTTCGCAGAGTCCAAGGTGTAAAGGACGGAGTTGGAGAGACGGCGGGATGGACAGGCGGAGGGGACAAGGCAAGACGTCATGGAGTAGGTACGGAGTACTCAATCAAGCTTCGGCAGCTCCAAGCTCCAGCTTCAGCTGGCGATGGGTGGCGGCTGGTGGGGGAGTTCTCACTGGTCCGTGCTCTGGGACTGCCGATGGCGTTGCGTCTCTCAGCTGCCGGCATTTAAGGTGTCCAACGGCACAGGGTGGGGGAAACGCCTCCTAGTAGCAATCTAGCTAGAGTCTTTGCTTCATTGCTCAAGTACACTCGAAATCGAGACGAAGGTAGGATGCAACAGTCGTACCAGAGCCGGGTCGTCAAGACTCTGCTGCCAGGCTCCTCAGTGGTTAACAGGGATCAGGGAGGCGCTAACCTCCCGCCCTGGGGCCTCCCCCTGTCACTATTACATCAGTGCATCTGAGCTCCGACGAGTGGGGTGTCAGCGCGTCACTGCAAGCACTCCTGGTGAGAGCTTCATCCAGTGCACCTCTCATCGACACCCGCCCTCTGGCTCGTTCCAACCGCCGTCCTCACCCTTGCCCTCGCCCTCGCCCTCGCACTCTGCGCCCATGGGCCTCCTCAGCTGGCTCGGCCTCCGCCGGCGCAACCAGTGGGAGCGCCTCACGCTGCTCGACCACCTCCTCGCCTCGCCGCTCACTTTCCTGACGATCCAGTTCTACCACCTCGCGCTGTTCCTCCGCGGCGCGCCCTTCAGCCCACCGCGCGGCCGGCCGCCTGTCCGCGTCGTCTGCATCTCCGACACGCACGATGCCGTCGTTGCCGTGCCCCCCGGCGACATCCTCATCCACGCCGGCGACCTCACCAACTCGGGCTCCGCCGCCGACGTCCAGGCGCAGCTCGACTGGCTCAAGGGCCTGCCGCACCAGGTCAAGGTCGTCGTCGCCGGCAACCACGATAGCTTCTTCGACGCCCGCAGTCGCTCCGACGAGGACCGCGGCGCGAGCCTCGACCTCGACGGGCTGGTCTACCTCGAGGGCGAGCTGGCGGTGCAGGACGTCAAGGGCCGCAGGGTGGCCATTTTCGGCGCGCCGGACATTCCAGAGTGTGGCCCCAAGAGCTTCGCGTGAGTCCATGGCCGTAGCTTGCTTGCATCCGAGACAGAGTCTCACCCCCGTGACACCCAACTCTGATTGCGGCTCTTCATCAGCTTTCAGTACTCGCCGGCCGCGCAGCCCTGGCTGAGCAAAGTGCCACTCCAGACGGACATTCTCGTAACTCACGGGCCCCCAGTATGCTCCCGCCCAGTCCAGAGCTCTGTATCTGTGCCGCATTGGTGTGCACACTGACGCGCGGTCCCAGAAACACCATCGCGACCTCGGCCTCGGCTGCCCGCACCTCCTCCGCGAGGTCTGGCGCGTAAAGCCCCGGCTGCACGTATTCGGCCACACCCACTGCGGCTACGGCAAGGAGTCCGTGTTCTTCGACGACATGCAGGTCGCCTACGAGCGCTTGCTCTCGCGCCCCCGCCGCGGCCTCCTCTGGGATTTCGTGCCCAACGAGGCCTGGCTCGACATGCTGCAGGTGCTCCTCCATGGAGTGCATAGCGTCCTGTGGAAGTGGCTCATGGGCGGACCGGGCAGCAACCAGGGAAGCTTGATGGTTAATGCGGCGCAGATGTACGAGAATACGGGGAGGGCCAAGAGTCGCGCCATAGTCGTGGATATCTGACATGGCCCCTTTCCCCTGCGTCTCTTGAGGACTGATCTCGTCATGTTGCATTGAAGCGAATAGCCAAAAAGATTTAAAGTAAATAATCTTAGAGCACTTCATAAAAGAGGGGTTGCGATGGCGTGAATGAGATATCTGCTGTCAATTTGTTTCATCTATCTATCAACCGAATGTTCTATGAAGTCCCACAGTACTTACGCTTTAGGTATTTATGTCGTCATGATCGTTGTTATATTCCAGTCTTCATATCATGTGCATCATTCCTTGCTCTTTATTTCGCCCTTTCATTTCATCTCTTGCATTCCTCCTAGAAAACTACCGCCAGAGCCAATGCTGCTGCGCCGAGCGCTGCCATGAGCCTCACTCCACCCCGGGCGACTGGCGCCGCTGCGGTAACCACTGGTGGATTGAGGGGAGCGGTGCTGTTGGGCATCATGCTGGGCACCGCGTGGTACGGTGGCCGTCCAGCAGGGATCTCGGGATCGTTGGCCTTGATTGCGGGAGAACTCGTTGGCTTGACAGTTGTCGGCGTCCCCTTGCCATCTTTCTTGTCGTCCTCGCACTCGCACTCCTCGACGACAATCTTGGTGGCAATGTCCGTCACCATGGCAGGACTGGCTGTTTTGTATGGCCTCTTCCGGTGCTCAGTCATGGGAGACTTGCTCTCCCCGACCGTTGTCGCCGACTGAAGCGGGTACACGGTCCGATACGCCGTAGCCGTGGCTATCACCTTCGCGTAGGTGACATTGGAGCCAGGCGCCAGAGGCGGTGGCAGTGGTAGCAGCGGCGCCGAATCGTTGGCGCCAGCTCCCACTGCGCCGTACACGGTCAGCAGAGTCGTGTTTGGGATGCCGCGGCGCACGGCGCGCCTGCGCGACCCATCTGAGAGCGTCTCGTTGCCGGAGCGTAGGTCGTCGTCATCTCCAGTGTCCTTGATGAGGCCGCCGCAGAACTCGCGGCCGTTGCCGGGGCACGGGTGATCGCACACGCCGCCCTCCTGGGAGCTCGTGGCGCGCGTGCCAGCATCCAGTGCATTGGCGCAGTAGCACTTGCTGTCGAAAAGACCAGCAAACTTGTCGTTTTTGCAGGCGTCGATGCACAGCTCAAGCGTCATGTCGGCGCTGTCCTTGGCCTTGGCAAAGGTCGGGAAGCCGGTGTTCGACCCGAAACAGCCCAGATTTGTGAACCTTCCGACCTTGGCCGGATTAATGGGACCCTCGGTGGCGGACGGCCTGATGGATGACAAGGCAGTGGTCGCGTTGTTAGAGACACCGCCGACGGTCACTGTGGTTGTTGAAAAGGAGGTCATGGTCGTCGTCGTCGTTGGCTCGGCAGTCGGTGCCGCCGTGGTGCCCTCGGATGGCTGAGACTGGTAGACATCGATGTATCGTACGTCCCAATAGGCGTTCGCAAAAGCCTTCGGGTTCTTGGCGACGTACTCAGGGCAGGTCGGCGCGAGTTGATTGCACTGATCCGTCTTGCCCCAGACGGCATTGCCCCAGTCGCCACAGAAGCTCTATATTAGTGTTAGTTGCGACTCCGTCTCATCACCCGGCCCAGTTCAGGGTTTGTGGCTTACAGTGTTGATCACCAAACTCATGTTCTTGAAGAACGACCCAACATTGCAGCTCGACCCACCAAATACCGCATCCGCCAGCTTCCATCTCCTGGGATCGGGCTTCCTGTTCTTAATATCGAGAGGGATTTCATGACGCGCAAAGTGCCAGACTTTGATGTGGATTTTGTCCCACAACATGGCGTACACGCCGCCGTTGACGGCATTGAAGCTGTCGCCATACGACGTCGTGTCGTTGGCCGGCGGGTCGAAGCCGCAGCCGATGTTCTGGGTTCCAATGGAGCAATCCGCGTTGCGCTGCTGGCCGGCGAACATGCCGTTGAGGGATGAGCTCAGCGTGCAGCCGTCGGCTGTGTGTGCTGAGATTAGATTCTGGTGTGCAGTGTTGACACCTTCGACGATGTCGACCTCGCCCCCGTAAGGCCAGTTCGGGCCGTATAACCAGACTGTGTCGTTATTAATACTCCTATCTAGGAGCATTGAGTGCGGCATGAGATGTGAGACTTACATGCTGGCCAGACACCACACTGGGAGGATGGCATGTGTAGAAAGTCGGCGATGAAGAGGCCCTCGTTGTACGCCGCCTTGCTCTCGAGTCGTATACTTGGTCGTCCCTCATTCAAGGTATATTTATTCGTGTGATCCACACCAAGTCTCACCACGCCAGTGCTTTCATCAACGGAGAACAGGCCTTTTGCCGCAGCATCCTGCCTGCTCTGATAGGCAACGAAGCCGTGGGTAGGGTCTGGGCCGTCGTACCAGTTGAAGCCCGACAGCAAGGACTCTCCCGCGTAGGAGGTGGCCAGCTCGTAAGCCATCCTCGCCAATCGCAATCGCTTATGATTTCGCAAGAGAGACCCAAAGTGTCAGAAGAAGATCGTTTGGGGTCAAAGAGAAACCTTGAGACAGGTAGAGAAACAAAAGGAACCGGGCAGCCATCGCGACAACTCGGTGCCATATATAGATAGAAGATTTAATCGAGTGGCAGGGGATTTTGGAACTGTCTCGCAGCCAGGTGACGGCAACGGACGTGCGAAACGTGGCTCGGGATGCCGGGGGCGGCGTTGACCACGAGGTTGGTGGTCGAAGCATTCCAGTCCCCGGCCTTGGCGCAGGGGCGACCAGATGCCATTGTCACATTGTCAACCCCTTCAAAGTCGCCGACTAGTCTCGGCTTCTTACGCTCGAGGCTGGTTATCCATTCCGAATAGTTTGAACGGTAAACGTATCTTCGAGTGGCTTGTTCCCGGGACAGCGGGGATAGAAAGTCTATTCAGGGGTCGTCGCCGAATTGCGCCACGGAGAAGCTCGTCGTTGGTCGGCCAGCCATCCGGCACGCCATTGAGACATGGGTGAGCCGGACCTGCATTCCAGAACCAGCCCAGCGGCCTCTTCCTACTGGCCCAGACATCTACATGCCTCCCCATGGCTGAGACAGCGCTCAGCAACCGAGATCGGGTATTTGCCCATTTGCCCCAAACGCCTAAAGATGCAAAATCAAAGGCTCCGACGCCACTTGTCGCTACTCACCCTCTCCCCCCGACCTGCAAAGCACCGCCGCGGACCTTAGACCATAATTCGCCTCAGACCCTCAGTTCCGCCAAGAACACGCCGCCCAGTAACTGCACAGCGCCCCTCGCCGCTCTCCCATTTGCCGAGGCGCTCCTTCATGAAGCTCTCCTGCCTATCGTGAGCACCCTCGAGCCACTTGTGGATGCAAGTATAGCAGTATACAATGCCCGTTTGGCAGGCTGTCGGGGTGACGATATCGTCTTGGCATATCGGGCATGCCGACGAGTCCTCCGGTGCTCGGACAACGAAAATCGGTAGCATCGACGGCGTTGCGATCGGAGCCTCTTCCTCCGTGACGTCGTCGTCTTTCTCGTCGGTCTTGGGTGTAGGCTTCTTCTGCGACTGCGATCCCGAGATGACGGGCGGAGGAAGATCAATGTGCTCAGTCGCTTTTCGCGTGAGCTGCTTCGCAAAGTCGGACTGGTACCACCATTCAAGAAACTTGAGCGCGAATATGCTCATTGGCAAGAGCATAGACAGGTTCGACAGCGCCTTGGACCCCAACTCACTCGGAGAGAAGATTGACCGTGGGCCGGCCCTCGCACCAGGCTTTGGCTTGCTTGCGAGGGCCTCGATGGCCTGATGGTCTGCCATGGTCATCCTCCGTAGCCTCGTCCCAATCAGCCACATGAGCGGGTTGTGATATTTCGTTCGGTCGAATAGATAGGCTAGATTGAAGGCCAAGATGGCAAAGTAGTAGGCGGCATTGACGCTGGGATATATGTTGCGCAGGAACCACCGGTAGTAGTGCAGGAAGCGGTCGCGGAGAGTCGGGTTGTCGGGCATACGGGTGTAGGCGGCGCCCAGCAGCGCCCTCGGCGCGTTCACCTCGTAGCTCTCATCCAGCTTCCTCTTGAGATAGGGTACCCCCACCAGCACCGCGAGGTTCCTCCACACGTCGGCCGTCGTCAGCTTGAGCGTGTCGCGAACCAGATGCGGCGCCGCCAGACTGGCGCGGGGGATCTCGCCGCGCAGTGCCTTTTCGCGTTTGAGCCCGTAGAAGTTCTCGGTGAATGAGCCGCCGCGGGTGCGGAGGTAGTGCCGCTCGACGAGCAGCATAGAGCCCGCGTACAGCTCATCGAAGGAGTTGAGGATGCGCAGCAGGTACCGCGGGTGCCGCTGGGTCGCCACGGTGAGGAGGTAGCGCAGGGTCGGGGGGAGGAGGCTGTTGAGCTGCTGTTCGGAGAGGACCTCGAAGAGCGAGGGCTTGTTGTCGTCAAAGGTGCCCCGGAGGGCGGTAACGAACTCCATGTCGATGTGCTGGGATTGGATGCGAAGCGAGGGAGGCGTCTGGTCTGCGGCGCGGACGCAGGTGCGTGTGCGCAGTCACAACGCGCTGCTTCAGCTTCAGCTTCAGCTTCGGCTCGACATGTGCGTGAGCGCGAACTCGCGGCGATGGACACGGGGTCGGGAGGAGTTGGGGCGCTTGAAGGGAGCTGGGAGCTGCATGCGGATGCAGTGAGCAGCGAGGCCATGAGTGGGTGGCCGCGGACGACCGCTGGTGGGTCTCGGGCGACGCGGAGAGCGCGACCGGCCCCCATGTGAAGAGCCTCGGCAATTTGCCGCCCGCAAGAGCGCCCCGTAAGCCCCGTTCCTGCTGCAGCCGGCTTCCCCGCGAAGCAACCCCACACGCCTACAACCGATGCATCGATTGACATTTGCTGCGTTAAAATCTGGTTCGTTGGCACGAACCGGCAGGGCACGAAGGCAGCGTTGGCTGCCCCATCATCGCGCCCCCTGCCATTGAGCCTCAGACGGGGTTCTGCCGCAGTCTGGCCGCGGCCGTAGAGGGCCGTAGACCACAGCTCGATCCGACATAAGCTGATGTGGTATGTGGTACTATCTCAGTTCTCTTATTACTCCTTATTTACCTTCATTTTCAACGTCTATTGACCTTGTCTCTCAACAGACACTCGCAGTCCCATGAATTAAGGGCGGTTATCATGGACAAATTCACGTTCGCCTACAGTCATATCGATTCAGTTGCCGTCTATAGGCATGTATTAAGAGCCTCGTCTTTCGCCCTCCGATTCAGGACGAGGCCGAGAATCGGTTAGCTGCGTATGTTCCCTATCTTTACACATCTATATAGCATACATATAGTAAAGAATAAAAGGAACACTAACTTTTAGTACTATATTTAATTTTAGCCGCGTGTTATTAGAATATCATAAAGACAAGAAGGACCCTAGTCCATTCATGGTCAAACCTTTCACTGGCACCCGAGTATCATCAGCTTCTACCACTTTGTACCACGTTCATACATACTGCCCCCAACACACAGACCCATCACACATCACATCGTCATGGCCCGCTCCCACCCACGACTCATCTTTGGAGGCTCTACCATTGGCGATACCTACAGCACCCTGGAGTCTGTCGCCGATCTTCTCAAACATCTCAAGTCCTACAACATTAATGAGATTGACACGGCCGCTCTGTATCCATGGACGAACTTTGGCATGTCCGAGACTCTCCTCGGCCAGGCTGGCGCCGTTAAACAAGGCTTCAAAATCGATACCAAGATCCTCGTCACGAGCAAAGATGCCAACGGCACTCTAGAGCCCGCCAAGATCGAAAAGTCCGTCGATACCAGCAATGAGCGCTTAAAGCACCAGGACGGCAGCAAGCTCAACATTGTCTACTGCCACGCCCCAGACTTCACCACCCCCCTGAAGGACCAGGCTGCCGCCCTCGATGCATTGTACAAGAAGGGCCATTTCCAACAGGCATGGACGGTCATTCTATCTGTTCCTACGCTATCTATCTCCTTTGCTCGCGCCATACTTACTCCAACCATTACTGACTGTTTATTCCTACCCAGCTCGGCGTGTCCAACTTTCCCCTCGATATGCTGACTGATTTTGTCGAAATTTGCGACCGTGAGGGCTACGTCAAACCCACCGTTTACCAGGGCCTTTACAATCTTGTATGCCGGGGACAAGAGAAACTATTCCCCACACTGCGAAAGCACGGCATCATCTTCAACGCACACAGGTACGGACGTAGACAACGTCGTCCCAGAGCTCATTACATTGAAACTATTCCCAGACTTTGGACGTTTCGCTAACACGATGCTGCAAAATATATAGCCCGCTAGCCAGCGGCTTTCTTTCCGGCAGATTCACCTTGGGTACTTTTGAGGGCACTCGCTTTGGTGGAGATAATGCAACTTCCGCTTCCCTCAAGGCGCAGTATGACAAGAAGGAGTTCCATGACGCTATTCATGTCCTCAACAGTATTCTTAAGCCAGCCAACATCTCCAACATCTCGGCCGCCCTACGCTGGATCAGCTACCACTCGCAGCTCAGTCCCGAGGATGGAATTATTCTCGGAGCGACCAAGCCGCACCACATTGAGGAGAATATCAAGTCGATTGAGGAGGGTCCATTGCCCCAGGATATTGTCACCGCTATTGAGAACCTCTTGGATGCCCTGTCGGCATAGTAGAGGAAATAGCATCGTGGTGGTATTGGGGTCATTGAGATATACTGTCAGATTGTGGTGTAGCGTTGGATGAGAGAACTTACTGCTGTCAGATATAACCGGGTGTAGCCACAAGGAAGAATGTGTGCAGCTAGGAACAGGAATGCCTACTGCCACAAGTTGGAATGCCTTTAAGCTGCCAAAGGGCATCAATGTATCTATAACAGGAAGGCATTTTCCTAGCTTTGGAAAGAAGGAGGAGATTGGGGGAGGGGCGATATTTTTACTCGCTTTAAGGACCCTTCTCCGTGATATTGCCCGTATTTCCAACAGTTAGCTAGCTGCATGATGCAATGATGTCCCTTTACAAGTGCGCTTCAAACTTTGATTCCTTAACAACAATACGCCCTGAGGATTACTTGTCAAAAATACAGAATAAATTGAGAAATCGCTGTTGGGGTTGTTAAATCCGGCAGCAAGCGTCGCCTTTTTTGGCGGTCAAAACAGTGGGGGCAATCGGCGGGTAGGTGTTCTCACCCTCACCTCTCGTCCCTCCAAGTCGTCTGGATGATAATTAACGCTTCGCCCCCTTAACTTTGCGCTGCTTACGCGGCGAGCAAATAGTTCTATGTGATTTACTCGTATGATAACAACGATCGTTAAAGCGATAACACTATAGTTTTTAAAGTACAAGGAACGGTACGTTCTAGCTCTTGATATACTTACCAAATACTCCTCTTCGCACCTCGAGCGTAAGTCCATCGGCCTATAATATACCTTATATTTACCGCTAGCAAGCCTTCTCCTTCTCACCCATTTAGTGTGGGTCAAGCATATCTGGGTATCTGGGTCACATGTCTATATATACTTCGGGTTTAATCTTCATTTATCACCAAGAGCTTGGTTTATATTTTCACACTCACACCATAACGGACTGGCTCGTCGCCGTAAAGAGCAATTTCGTCAGGGGGGGGCATGTGCCGAAGTCGACGGTATCGTGCAACGGGAGCCTTAATATAAGTCTCTGAGGTAGAAGGAGCCTCAGAGGGAGCGGGTAGAGGAGCCGCAGGGGGAAAGGGTGGAAACTGAAAAGGGATAGGGTCCTCCCAAGCCGGATCCCAATTTATACCATCGTCAAATACAAAACCAGGGTCATTAGGGTCGGAAAGATCGGGTAGATCTTGCAGCGGGGAGTCGGAGGATCGGTGCGAGAGAATACCCTCAATAGCAGAGTCGGTAATAGTCGTTGCTCGCGGCTGAGGGGCTCGGACGGCGGAGAGGAATGCGAAAAAGGCGGCTGCGTATCTCATTTTCGGACCGAGAGGCGTGGTGTCGTATCGGGGAGCGCGAAACCAGGATGAAAAAGAGTTAAGGTTAAGTACATATAGGAGAGAAAGAATTAGGAAAGTGCAAAGTATAGGGAGCCGGAAATACAATAGCCTGTAACTAAATAACTCAATATTGTAGGCATTTAATAAGTATACTTACAGTATATTTAGATTAGTTATTAATATACTGTATGTAGTAGCCCTCACCTTTGCGATCAACTCAACTAACACGTCTAATTAACGCATAGAGAGTGTAAATAGCGCACGAGGGCTTCGGATGGGTAATTCCCAAAACACTCGGATCCGTAGCTGGTCATAGCCTTAGCTTAGTAGATATCTACCTTCTATTTTTTAACGACGTGACACGGTTTTAGTATTGGTCCGTGATATCTCCCGAGCTGCGTTATTATTGTATCCTAGGGATAAAATACAGTACTGTAAGTATCCTAAAAATACAGTGGGGTCCGAAATGACCGTCCTTTGTTTTTGTCAAAGGTGTTTGAACTGTGGGCCAATTTCGGCCGATGTGGCTGGTGTCAAAGAGCCACAAAAGTCGGGCAAGTACCGTCCCTGAAAGCCTAACACGCATCCCTTGGCTGACCATGCATCCAATCCGCATTTACATACACAACACCCTTTGTCTCAATCGATCGTAATGCATTTATTAAGCTCCCGTACCGCAGCAAAATTAACTAGTTACTCCATACGCCATCTCGATATCCTCCGTCTTTCTATCGCACAATTGGTCGCACCGCCGGGTCTTCTGAAGTTGACCTCGAGGTCTATCTTGTCAACAATGATGAAGACGTCGCGGACTTACCGGAGGTAGAGCTTGCAATCGATAGGGAGGTTTACGAGTACTACTATGGCGATGACGATGCCGTAGACGTGGAATTCGAGGGCGTATAGCTATTCTCCTTCGCCGGCATCGAGGAGTATGTGAGCGATAGCGACGAGCAGGGCGACGGCCCTAACGATCCTTTAGCGCAGCCTAGAGTATAGCCACTACCTTTATTTAATAAGGAAGATCTCGAAGACGACACGCGTTGAGATGACCAAGCGGCCACGATGGATCAAGGCGTCAATCAAGAGACAAGACAGTCAGGTAAGAGCAAAATGTTAGTCAATTGTGTCAAACTGAAGCTTGCCCTTCTGTCAAGCGTTGAGCTGGGGTTGCGCCATCTTATAGCTAGTGAGACGCATGACATACGCTACTGGTGTGTCAATGCGACACTTCCCCGGATCCGGTGTTTGTCTCCCTCTACTCCGTACTACGTAAATATCCACTACAAATAGTAACCTGACCTTACGAACCACTAAGCTAAAGCCATTTAAGATCGGGCTTAAGCCGCGCGACAAGACCCGGTTAAGGGAATAGATTGCTACGGCAGAGGAGCGGACGATAAATTTGTAAGAGAAAATTAGAGAGCGAAATTCACAATACATCGCAAGCGATAGCTGCATTAAATCTCTAACTTGAATGCTTTGGGTGGCCCAAAAAGACTTGATCGATCATTCTTGCTATATAGTTGGCAACACGGATTAGATGAAGCTTAATGCTGCTCTCGCCAGGCTTGAGGAAATGTCATATCTCTCAAGGATGAGCCATGCTACTCTATCTACTTCAATCCGATGCGGATCTCTACTTTCGACTCAAACTGTAAAAGGTATTCGTACGTCTCCCAGCTTTTCCACCTTGCCGCATACTCAATTGGTATAAAGAGCTTGCCGTCGAGCCTTGTCACTCCCGCGTTGTCAAGCTTGTGTACATTTGCGCCGTGGTAGACTAGCAGCCTGGCTATATCCACTAAATTTTTGACTGCCGCGTAGTGTAGCGGCGTCATGGATCTCTGTATATACATCTGCATCCCAAGTTCATCGTCCTCGTACATATTGCGGTTAATAGGGGCGCCTTTATCGAGCAGCAGCGTGATGACTTGGAGCATGGTCGCATTGTCGTTATCTCTGTCCATGGCATGATAGAGCAATTCGCCTTTCGTAACATCGCCTCCGTGGTCGAACAGTAGGTTAATGATCGAGATGGGAGCAAGCCGGACGGCGTCGGATAGAGGTGTTAGATTGACGGCACAGCGGGCATTAGGACCCGCTCCGTAGTCAAGCAGCCAGCGGACACAAACCTCGTCTTCTAGCACCCTACTAACGAGGTTAGTGTCTCTAATGTGCAGAATGCGTGTTGGGTAGCATACCAAAGAACTGCTGGCCACAGCTTAGACTCCATTTGATTGACGTCCCAATATCCATGTTCGCCATCTAGCATAAGCTCGAGCAACTCAAATCTGTGGAGTTCGAGAGCCTGTACAATATCATCGGCGTGAAGGATGAACCCTCCTTGAAGCATATAGCGGGCAATGTCCACGTGATCCTTCTCAATACACTCGACAAAAACGTCGCTAACCTCATTAAACCAAGAACGGCCTCTGCGCTGGGAATACTCAAGCTTCCATGAGTCAAACAAGGGAGCGAATGCTGCTAGATCGGAGCCGCAAGCTGTCATTGCGTCCAACACCGCTTGGGGAGTTTTCTCATCGTCCCTGCATTGGACGATGCCGCTGTCAGCGGCAAACTTGAGTAGCTCCGGCGGCGGATCTAACAAAGGATAGGTCAGTCTCGTCATGTTTGGCGATATATGATTGCTCGGCGTGATTTTCCGTGCTTTTGAATCATCTCTTTGCTCCTGCTGATGGTGAAAAGAGGGGAAGAAGGGCTGCCTGCGTACGTTGCCTTACACCGATTATACTCCTAACAAAGTAAAACCGCCACGTGACACGGTTCGTGGTATCCTGATCGTCGCTTCGCACGATGCTTTCGGCACGGCATGAACATATGGTGTTTCCGTCATTTGGCGTTTGTAAACAATCATTTTGCCCAATCTGCACTCGACCTCGTCCGTGCTTTTGTACCGTTACAGATGTCTAGTCAGATATCTAATCAGCAGGCCACTGACCTCCGTACCTAGCCGGGCTTTTCCTTGTTTTTTCACAGACCGAAGCGCCATGAGGCCCAGCGTGCAGTGGCATGGCAGAGGCAGAGACAGGCAGATACATGGCACACATGGATCAACCCAGTGCCCCGACGGCAAGCATTTCGTCACGCTTAGACATCACATCCAAGATCTTATCTGGCTTGGAAAGATTGAAGATGCAGCAAGAGGCGTGAGTGCAGCATCAAATTTGCTGCCGCTCGGGAAGGCATAGAGGAAGTAGATGGCACAACAATCACATCAAGCAGCTTTGAAGGGCACAGGGCACGCTTCAGCTGCCGAGCATAGAATTCTGGGCTCTTGGGCCAAGTGGCCTTCAGGCAAGCCTGTCACTGGCATTACTGAGGCTGGAGTTTAGAGCGTAAGAATAAGAGGCCTGCGAGTGGTCGAGACGAAGGATAGGAAGCGTTGCATGCTAAAAGTCCTAGGCAATATAACATATGCACTTCCCAGGAAATCTCTATTCGGTCAAAAAAAAGGCCGGCTTGAATTCTCTTCCTAAATGATGATCGCGTTCCTTGTAACGCAAACCCCTACTGGTCCCAGCCCTAATGGCCAACCCGATCGAAGCATGCAATTTCCGGAACAGCACATCTCGTCCACGAGACAAGGCCTGCCGTCTCGACGGCAGACGGCTGGGGGATCGGGCGGGCTACAGGTGAATCCTCCTCCTGTACTCATTCTCGGAGCTGCCCGCTTGCAGACGTCTCCGGCAGGCTACAGTCCATTGCGAGTTTAGTATATAGACTAATAGGATCAAAACACCATCTGGTTTGTTCCGACTCACACAGCACAGCACATATCCGCAAAGAGTGCTTCCCTGACTACATGTATTCAACTTTCCCTTGCCTAGAGGACTTGCCAGTCCTAGTCCGGATAGAAGGGCCAAGACAATGGGGAGATTCATGGCAGGTTTTGTGAACGGTTTGCAGTGAGTCCTCCAGAACAGTAAAGAGTTAAAATGAATCAGAAATCACAAAAAATTAAACTGATGGCTCCGTCTTGGAAGTTGCCACAACTGCAAAGACTGTCGAGTAAAGAGGGGCAGGGCTGTATCCCCCACGTGGTCCTCTCGAGCCACAAGGTCGAATATATACATTTCTCATTAACCTTCCCGTAGATAAGCCGATATCGATAGTTCTATGTAGACTTTGAAGGAATTTCAAACATATCTCTTGGTGCTACCTAAACAGCGCGCATGACCTAACTCTTCACTTATGGTCCATGCCATAATAGCTCAGCGGCCCCGCAGCTGCACAGTTAATCCAACAGCATGGAGTGTGCCCAGCATGGAGGGTGCCAAGCACGTTTCTGAAGATCAAATTTATTCCTCATAGAATTCCTTTTAAGCCATATGAGCACGATAATCCGTGGTGATCTGTCTGTCCAAACCTAAGCCATCCCGGTACCGTAGAATGCTCCCGCATGAGTCAGGTCTACAAAGCCGAGCACAACCTGTGACACTATCAATACTGATAACAACCCATTAATTCTTTTGGTTCTGCTACTTGCTGTAAGCGACCCAATAGCTGGTGGGCAGAAAGTACTCGTACGTACATTGGGCGAGTGCGGGTAACGTAGCATTCCACTCGATTCGAGCGTAATAATGTCTAGATTCCCCAGGAACCATTATTATTCAACTTCAAGTGCAATTCAAATTGAAAGCCAAGTTCATTTACTTGAATCCATTGAACCTCCCCGTTTCAGACAGTCGCAGGTCTGGCTTCTAATTGAAGGCATATGCATCACGCGGCTAACTTCTCAAAGTCTATAGACAAGCGAATTCGAAATAACTTTTGTATTGAAATAAATATGAGCTTTAAGAAGGATATCCATTACATCATAGGCGATGAACTATCCAAAATGCATGAAGACATTGCTCGGAGGTTGAGTGTACCTCGGGCGCGCAGGCGGCAGGAATCGGACAATGGTGGGGCTTGGTGTCTCGGACGCCACAGTTTCGACGCCCGCGGTGGTAGTTCCTGTGGCTTGCAACTATTCACTTCAATTAGCGATATCATCTCGACTTTGGGGAAAGAAGTATAGTCTTACAACGTTTACGACTTCTACATCTTCGAGGTCATCCTGAAGATCTCCCCGTAGCTTAAGATCTCCGCTTGCTGGCAAAGAATATGCCTGCTGAAGGAATAAAATGTAGACAATGCCACGAAAAGTCGCCTTCATGTTTGCTTTTGTTTGGGAGCAACGAAAAGTTGCGGCCGTGAGTAGAGAAGTACAATTGTAAAAGCTGTTCTGAGTTGATCTGCGTTGAGCTTTGTTCTTTCGATGAGACGACTGGTGATGATGAAGGAGGAAGGAAGGGACATTTTATACCAGGAACTTGACTCTACGGCCGAAGCTCCAATACGCTCGTTGAGGCATTGATTTTCCGAATTGGTACATTAGTACTCCGTAGAAGACCCCTCTCCTGCAAGACAAACAAGCGCACGGAAGCGGACCTCGACTGCCAAGGAAGTTAAACTCTTGCCGCGGAAGTTAAATATTTGCCAAGCAACATCTCATCTTCACACGTTCCGCGGCCTGTCCAGCAGCTGGCAAGCTACCACCGAGCTAGCTACGTCTCAACAATAAGATATATTTGCCATAAGGTATATTAGAACGTCAAGACGTGCTGCTAGTGCATACTTCCAGAAACTGACATGTTTCGCTCTCACAATCGTTTTTATTTAGCCTGAAATATGAGTAGATCTAGACTGATATGTCTAGTAAATACTCCGTAGTTAGAGGATTGCTATGCAGCCGGCTCCGTCCTGAAGGAGGTGGCTGGGGCGTGATTCAAGTGGGAGCGGACGTCGTACAACCCTTGAGACACGAGTGTCGCACAGACCGACAGCTGGCCAGCATGGGCTCGGCATTGGATCATTCAATGCGTGCTGCAATACTCGTATAAATAATGAGCATATTGACAATTGAAAACCCCACAATATCAGTATATTATAAAGCGTTTAAGCGTTTCATATTGTGCGGCGCAATATTCCCAGTCTCCGTACTCTCGCAATACATTTCCAGTATTACAATGTACGCTTTGGATTGCGCGTGACGCTTTTCAGCCAACCATCACGGGTAGTCGGTCGTCGCCTTGAATGTCGTGAATCCCAACCCATGATTTGAAGCACTCCAACGCCTCGAAAGCATTACTTCCAAGTCGATTCCTGCGGTTCGTGATGGTCAACTTGGCACCTAGAAACAGCATCTCCAGCTCAGCAGACACGGCAGTAACTTTGCAGGCATCCACCGCCATTTTGCTCAGACCTGGATTGGTGTTCTGTGGCGTGATCTCCAACCACCATGATATGTGTTTGTGAAGCCGTAGGCCCGTTCAGACTGACAGCAATGCTCGTATTCGTCAATAATTGCCGCTGGCTTCAGAATCCTTTTCTCCACCTCAGAACTCGTTCGACGCCAAGGCCAGAATCTCGTCGAGCGATAAAGAGGCTTCGACAGGTTTGCATTGCTCCCAGAGTACTTTGATCATTTTCTTTGACGAACCAACCCGCTCCAGTTCCAATTTCGTGTATGATGCCATTTGCGCGAAGGATCAGGGGGATTGCCGCGATTTAGGCAGGTGATTGGTCAGTCGGGCAGTAGTATTTGCTAATCTTCACCCACCTTGAATGATATGTCGATGCCATTATTCGATCGCTCGATCGTTCCTATGTATCCTTTCTTGTGCGGAATTATGTAAAGTCGTAGTCCATAGGCAACGGAACATTTTACAGGGTTGCAATGGAAAAGCCCAGAGCTTTAGTTGTCATTTTGAGCTGCTTCATACAGGACTTGGTCTTCTCTAGAACCAATCAGCCACCTGAGAAGAGGTCATCTGCTCCGCAAGCCAATTCGTTCCATTTGTTGTAATCTTCTTCGGTAATCCTTCGTAGACGCAGTGCGGTGTGCAAAGTCATGCACTACGAGCTCCGTGTCGTGTCGTTAGTCTAGTCTCTCCCAAGCTTGCGACAGCCATCAGGAGGTGGAGGCTGCGGTCCCACCAGAACACAGATACTCGTACCTTATTAGCGCAATACTTGCAGCGGCCATTCTTCTTTGCCCGTGGTCTCGATGTCCTCGTCCGACATATGAGAGAATACCCATGATGTTCTCGGCTTTTGCCAGAGATGCGACGCCAGCCACTGAGGCTGTGTGTTATGTCGCGGCTAAAGGCATTTAAAACTGGTCTCCCTAGCTTGTTCCAGCAACCAGTGCGAAGCTGCGCTCCAGCGAAGCAGCGTAGTGCATGCTGGTGTACCTCAAAGAGAGGGGTAGGGAGGCCAAGCATGCTGCGACAGGAACATAAGATATAAGGCGAAATAGTAATATAACCCGCTATATAACTGGCTAGTACGTAGTAGCTAGTATAATATTAAGCTTTGCGAGTCTGCTTATGAACCATATAGCTCGTGTTGTTAAAGGACGAACACACAAAGAGCCAAGCGTAGTAGTCTTCCGGATGGCATTCCGAGAGCAGTAGACGGATGGCATCCCGAGACAAGTAGACGGATGGCATTCCGAGACCAGTGGACGGAACTTACAGTGACTCTGCAAAGGTTACGAAGCTCGTTGGGTGTTGTTTGCCAACGAAAGTGCTTCGTTACTGTTGCGGACCCATTGTAGTAGACGACTTCCCCATTTATATGTGTAGCCCAAAGAGGGGGAGAGAGAAATGTTATACCTACGACGAGGCATCAAAAATATCGCTTCTCTTTGAGACGCAATGAGCAGCAGCGTGCTAGCTTCATCAACAGACATGGCGCAACAAATTCCTCAATCAAGCCATGAAGGAGCCCATACTCGTAAAAGAGTGTCGCGCATGAGGGACCATCTGATCATCTCATTTCACGTCCCCGCCTTGCGAGAAATCCCTCTGGGCATGGTCCGTCAATCGTGGAGTCAGGGGCCTGTCAGGTTGCCCCGTCAAGGCACGGCTATTACCGTCGCAATTGCAACTTACTTTATTAGGGATTGGGATTGGGATTATGCTACTCGGCCCGGACGCCGGGGCTAGTCCTTATATGTGGGTTGTGGTATAGCCTCGGTACTTCGTGCCGAGGCTGGCGGATCGTTTGTTTGGCCTAACGCGCTGACTGATCTATTGCTCCGGCTCCGGCTTAGCACCCCGTACCGAGTGCATCCCGTCTTACTCAACCCACGCGCTCAACGTCGCGACGCTGCAGCTCAGTCTCATTTCAACAACCACGCTGCTGCGTTATCAAATCATCGCTTTCCCTGCCCAGTATTCTGGCGGCAATTTCCCTTCTTCACACTACGCAGCGGCTGTTGCATCGTTGCACTCATCGCATCCGACAACGTCGTCGCCTAAACCCCATCTCACCGTCAGCAAGCGAGCTCACTACCCTGCCCGTCTGCTCTTAACTGTTCATCATTAATACCCACCAAACCACCACCATGAGCGACAGTCATAAATCCTCCATCGAGAGTAACATCATGCTCAACGGCACCCCGCTGGAAAGGATCAACTCCTGGCTCAAGCCCACCAAGAATGATGAGGGCCACATCATAGCCGGCGTAAGCACAACTCATGCACTCAAGCCCTCGCCGCATCCCGTGCTCTCCGTCTGGAACTGAACTCACAACTCGCCCCGCAGGACTGGATGGCCGCTCTCGTCCCTTATCTCGCCGTCGAATCCATCTCCTCCGCTCACCCTCACCCTTCCATCACATTCACGTACACAGTCCAGCCCGAACACTGCAACCGCCTGCAGAACCTCCACGGAGGCGCCGCAGCCACGCTGTTCGACTTTTGCACCACCATGCCTCTGGTCCTCGTCAACCGACCCGGCTTTTGGCAGTATCTGGGCGTCACGCGAAGCCTCAATGTCACCTACATGCGGCCCGTCCCATCCGGCGAGGAGGTCTTGATCGAGTGCCATATCGTCCAGGTTGGCAAGAAGCTCTGTTCGTTGCGCGGGGTTATGAAGCGCAAAAGAGACGGACAGCTACTATGCATGTGTGATCATGGCAAGGTAAACATCGACCCCGAAGCCAACTTGTGAGGATAGAGGTCGTCTGGCTGTACAATGCGTGACAGCCGAGCAGGAGTACGTGTACATAGAGAGCGGAAAGTAAGCGTACATGTGTGCAAGAACGCAACAGTCATATACATCATGAATAGATATCCGTCAAGTACGCCGTCCGTCGCCCTCAAGCATGCTCTGCTTGGTCAACCAGCTGCACAATGTCCGCCACCTCGAGCTGCGCGTCCAGTAGCAGGCCTGGAAGCTCATTAGACACGGGCTCGGCATCCATGTCTTCGTCCAGATCATCGTCGTCCTCCTCGTCTTCGTAGTCCATCTCAGCCTCAGGGTCCGAATCTTCCATGAAAGCGACGGTGCTGTACGTGAGCAAGAAGTCGTTGGTGAGCAAGTCGTGGATGGTGTGGACGGCTCCGGAATCATCGCTGGCCTTCCAAAAGGCCGTGGGGCCGGCTGGTCCGTGTACATCAAAGTCCCTGCGCCCGAAGTCAGCTTCCAACCAGCCGCCTGTGTTCATCTTCTGCTCACTTACTTGTCAAACCAGTTCCCTATGACACCACGAGCCGACCTTACTCCGCCAATTTGGATGCCTTCGCTTCGCCAGCGCTCCTCGCCGTGAATGATGGAGATAGTTGTCCATCGAACTTCTCCTTCCTTTGTCAAACGAACTGTGCCTTTCGATGTGAAAGCTCGCGCTTTAGTTCAGCTGACACTTCCCGAACAAGGGGCGCTAGAATACTCACCCCTAAGATCTGAATTTGCATTGTTGTCCCACGAGTCGTCGAGCGATCGAGACACTCCCCTGAAATGCACAACTGGCAAGGCCTGGCCATCGTCTGGACCAGGCGCCTCGACGGCAGTGACGTAGCTCCTCATGATGATCAAGCGGGTAGCCTCGCCCACATTGAGCGCTGGTCGAGGAGTGTCGTCGGGTATGTCGCTCCCGGCAGGAAAATTATAGTTGAAAAAGTCGTTGTAGTCGAGGAAACAGACAATCTGATGTCTTGTCAGCCTTGACTCTGTGCGTGCCGTCGCTCGTTCTCCTAGGTTGTACTCACGCGGTACCAGGTGCCAGTTACACCATACGGATCCCTGCTGTCCAGAGAAGTCATCTCAGCCTTCGGAGAGGGCATGTAGCTCTTGGGCCAAGAGCCAGAGAAGGGTGTATCCCAAACATCACTGAAAAGCTTCGATACACGCCGCATGGTGATGTTGTAGCCCAAGACGATGAGGATAGCCTCCATCTTTTCCCAGTCGACGCGGTCAGTCTCGTCATCCATGAAAGGGCCCCATTTGGTGAGATCGGTGTATTGCCGCAGGTCATAGACCTTTGAGACGGCAAATGGATACGTCCTATTCGACCTGAGTCTCCCAACGCTGAGTATCGGCTTGCCGTACAAGCAGTGAAGCTTGGCGCTCTGTTGGTGCTCCGTCTTGGGCAGCGGGCCGCGGCAGCGAGTTGGGTGTAGGTGTTGGTGCTCCTTTCGAACGCGGTCGAAGAGGAACGACCGCTGCAGGAAAGCCTCGCGATTCGATTGATCCTTGAATAGCTCCGCAAGTAAGTCGGCGTTGCGCGATGCGCAGTGGGTTTGAGAGTTGTCAATCGTCTGACCCTGGGAGGAGGCGTGCTTGAGCAGTCGTTGGACAGTTCGGCAGACAAACTCTAGCTCGGATTCCTGTGCGCCGGTTAGATCGGCTCAGGGGGGATCTGGGTGCCGTGGGAGTCTCGCCTTCTCCGCAGCAGTGTTACGCAGACAAATAGACTCTAGTTTCATCAGGTCACGGAGCTCTGATTCCCAGTCTATATCTTTGTCTTCGGGCAGGTCCTGCAACGGGTCAGCACTCGGGTCCGTCGCAAGAATCCAGCCGTAGCAAATGTGCCTCGGGGCGTCATGACGATGGCAGACAAAGACATACTAGTGTCCGCAAGTATACGTCGCGGCAGAGCTTCCAGTTTCCCTTGACGTCGCCATGGAACCGGCGGCAGACACGAGGGAGCAAGAGCAGATCCCTCGGGCAGAGCCACTGGAAGATACTGTGAAGAATCTCTGGCGGCAGCGACGTCAGGAGCGCCATCTCTGCCAGCAGCGTGGGAGCTCTGCTGCCTGCACGTCAGATTTCGATGCTGCAGCTAAATACTGGTCTTCCGGTCGTTTCGGAGGCGGAGGCTTGGGCGAGGTGGATGGAGAGGAGTTGGCGGAGTGGACGACAGCGTGGGTGGGAGAGTAGATGGCAGAGAGGAAACGAGGTCGTAGGCTCACGGAAGGCGTGGTGACGCATTTGACGACGGCCGGAGATAGTGGACTTTCTCCAGCGACGCGCCGGCCGCGTCGGGGCGGTGGCGGTCTGGGGGCGGGGCCATCATCACCGTGGCGGGGGGGCCCATGGCGCTGAAGCTCCCCACTCGTCTGCAGCGGTTAACAGTGGAGCACCTCGCCAAGCTGTTCTCAGTTCTCGTCTCTGGGACAAGATGCTGTTGTGATACGACACGACTGTTTTCTGCATCCCTTTTTCACGAAAGACTTTGATAGCACGAAGCCCATTGCCTGGCTTGGTCCGCCCGGCTCACGGCCGCCTCCTCCTGTGCTGGTTTGGACACCCCATGCTATTTGTTACCACCAGGTACGGCCATAACATTCATGTCCATTGAGGCTCTACTAAGCTATAATGTTACAAGATTTCATTGCCCTGCATCAATCAGTATTTTCTGTACTCGGTACCTGCGCGCCTTGAACGCCGCATGTGCATGCATATGCTGCCACCGTGGCATGCATCCGTCTTCGGATATTGACACAATCCGCCGCCAGTTACGACTACAAGTCGTCCGTCGCATGTACACAGCCCTGGAGTGTCTGGCCATCACCTGCATGTAAGGTAGGTTGAGACGACGGCATCCCTACGCGACAACGCCGCCTGAGTTGAGTATGATGCAGTTTCGCAGCAGGTTCGCCGCCTCGTGAAGCAGGTCCCACCGCGTATGTTCAAAGGAGTCTTTGAGGACCACCAACAACGCCGTGTTGTTGTTGAGGCCTCTCATCGAGTGCAGTTCGTTAGGGTCTGCGATGCTGCCGTACCTGAGCAGGTAGCTGCGCATCTCGTGCTGAGCCTCATGCAGCGCCATGGGCCGGGCCGCGTCCGCGCATGGGCCCTCCAGGGCGAAGCCATAACTCCACACAACGAGCGCCGCAAAGTACAACACCCATGGCCTGTTCATCAGCACGTCGAACCGTGCCTCGTATGGCTTGTCCGGGTACTGCGCGTGCATCGGCGGTGCTCCGTCCTCTCCGGGCAACAGTACCGAACGCAGAAACTTGAGCGCGTAGTACGTGGCATCTCGGGCGCGCGCCGTATGTGCCCAGAACTCCTTTATTCTGCGCTCGGCAGCGTGGAGCTCCTGCGGCCCGATGCTACGCCCCAGGAGCCGTTTGGCACGGGCAAAGATTTGGCAGTCCACGATGTCCGCATGCATCGCCATGTGAGCCAGGGAATGCAACACCGTGCGGCTCGCAAAGACGATGTTGAACTCGTGCTTTGCCGCGTCGTGCCGGTAAGGATCGCTCGACGGCTCGCTCTGCGCCAGCGCCTTGTCGAAGTCGTCCTTCCACGAGTCGTATGCTCGGGTCAACGTTGCTCGCCACTTGTCCCGGCCGCCCAGCGCATGTGTAACGCCGCCGCCCAGTATGTTGACTTGGAGGTCTCTCTGGTGCATGTGGTACGCCACGCTGAGCAGCCCCGCCATTAGGACCGTCCTTCCAAAGGATGTTGTCCGTATCTCCTGGTGGCTCAACGTGCGTTTCAAGCCCTCGAGGAATGACATTGGCTTGATGCCCTGAGCACTGAGGTTGGACTCAACTCTGGCCACCTCGGCACTGCTCGTAGCTCGCCAGAGCGATTCATCGCACGGCAGTGCCAATCTCATTTCGTGAGCGACCATCACGCCCGAGTGTCCAAACATCGTGGAATGGGTCGTGTCGATCAAAAATGCTGCAAACGCCGCTCGCGTTGTTGCCTCGCTCGTGATCCAGTGGCTCCACCATTCGTCCGCCGTTTGACTTGCGCCGCCGGCAGCCCCGTTTGAGCCATCCCGAGAGTTGCTTTGCGGAGAGTCCAACGAGGACTTTCCGATGAGAGATCGACCGCGCCGCATCAATGTAATGGTGGTCGCGTGGTGAATGTGAGCGCGCTCGTGAAGCTCCCTCGTTGAGTACATCTTTTCGTACAACTCTAGCAGAATCAGAGCTTGGAACACCCAAAGTTTTGCAGGGGGTCGGAAGTTCCAATCCATAAATATCTCCCAGCGCAAATGTCGGGCAAGAAAATTTGGGATCCTTGCGCCGGAGTACATTACCTGCTGGCCAGGAGACCTATCCAGGCACGCCGCTCCAATGGTCATCATGGCAAGGAGCAGGAGATTTGGCGTCTTGTCGGAGCAAAACGTGGGTTTGTGAAGGATCGGCATCTGGTCGCTAAAATTGTACCAGTAGGAGGAAATGTACGCCTGCATCATTCTGCGGCTCAGCAGGTGATTGCCATCCGAGCGGTCGCCGCCAATGATGCTATCTCTCTGACGCTCAAGAGGCGGCAGGTCGTTTTCATGAAATCTGTCCTTGATTAAATCAAACAGTTCCTCGCTCTTCTCTTCCGAAATGCTGGCTTCGGGTGCGGCTTGATCGAGCAAGTTATTGACGGCCATGATCTGCTGTGGCGCCGCTGGAAAGTAGCCCATGGATGTGTTTTCACCGCCAAGATAGGCAGCAGAGTACTGAGGACCCTGCAAATCGCCGTAACTGTAAGATCTGTCAGCCAATGTTGACACATGATAATCATTGACAAAGCGTACTTCGAGATGGTAGCTGGCAGCGTCTGGCTGGCGGAGGACCCTGCGTTTGGAAGCGAATTAAACAAGTATGCCATGAAGTCCTCGGGCATGCCGACATATGGCGATTTCGTGAGAGCTCCATCGTCTCCGAATATTGGTCCAGTCCCTGAAATGGACATCTGATCGAGAACCATCATCTCGGCGCGCTGGCGATGCGTCGAGTCCGCATATTCCGAAGAAGTGGCCGCAGCATAAGCTTGGCTTGAGCCGCTCGGTTCATCCTCGCTTTGAGCATGGGAATACTGGGCAGCTGGCAGTATCGACATGTCGTTCTGTTGAGGTACAAAAGTGGCAGGGTGATGCGAGGTGGCATTTGCTTGGCCGTGGTGAAAATCCGAATGGCCAGCATCTTGTTGCGGCGTTGAGCCGTACTGGTCGAAGGTCGTTTGGACTGACGGCCGCTGCTGCCCGACCGATGATCGATGCGCAAGACCATTTGGTCCGTGGCCATCAAAGGTGGCTTCATGCCCATAACGTTCTGCAAGATGAATAGATGACGTTCTGTTGGGGTTTGCTGCAGGCGGAGTGCTACTGAGAGTTGTATACGGGCTGGCTGACTGATCTTGAGGTGACTGATACTGCAAGGGTGCTGGGTGCGCGGTTCCGAAGGCTGTGTCAAGGCGCTGGGCCTCAGCGGTCATGGGGTCCGAGGAAGCATGCTGTGCCAGGTGGCCAACTATCGAATCTCTGCGGCCGAGCTGAGGCCCTTTTGCGGCATGTCGGTCCATATGGCGTTTCAACAGGTCCCCGCGAACAAATGTGCGAGGGCAGTCAGGGTACTCGCAGCGAAATATTTGCTTGGAGTTGTGGTTTAGTTGGTGGCGATAGCTGCATAATGTTAGTCTAGCTGCCAAGATGCGCAAAGTCGCGTCGTTTGAGTAGACTGCAGGAACTCACAGATGCTCTGCTCTCGAATAGCTTTTACCACAACCTTCGGCCGGGCATTCAAACCGCTTTCCCAAGCCTTTGCGACTCCGTCGCCTCTTCTTGGCAGGCTCGTCCGAGCCGGAAGAGGCATCATTGTGCTCTTGGCTGGGGCTTTCACCGTCCTCATGCCTTTCCGTCGCAGTATTATCGGCTGGGTGGACCGAGTCAAAGCGGGTGGTCGTGCTGCGGTCCGTTAAGTATGCTGCCGAGTTGTAGCCGTTCTGAGCATGCCCCATAGCCATAGAGCCGGCCGAAGAGATGGGAAATGAGCCCTTGCCATCACCTCGGCGAGGGGGGGCGGCAGAAGACATAATACGTGACCTTCCTGCTAGTAGACAAGGCTCGACCTGTCCCTAGAGTGTATGTAAAATGTTTGATTCGCACAACATCGACAGCGTCAGAGCGGGGTCTCGGCAGAGCTTCGTGAGGTGACGATAAAAGGCGAGTCCAGGCTCACCAGCTGCCGGGCTGCTGGGCAATCCGAGAGGCGTCGCAAGCAGTCGATGTCCAAATCCAGCGGTCGGCTCGCGAGCGCTGTCAGGGATGGCGTCGATGGCACCCCCGCTCGCGAGACAGCCTCCGCGAGCTGTCAGTCTGTCACTCGGGACTGATCGGACCTTTGGCCATGAAACATGCTGCTCGCAGCGGCGCTGTACAACTTTCGAGGCGGTACCCGGAGCCTCCGGGTAGGCGTCCGGGTCTACCGCTGAATAGGGTGGCGATGGTCTAGAGGCGTGGGGCGACAGGTACTATATGGGACGGTCAGCAAAGAGTAAGTGAATCTATGGCGCAAGGATTGTGATGTATGACGCGGCCTTGCGGAATAGGGAAAGGACGGAATGCCAACAGCGAGAGATTAGGATGCTGGCGGTTGGCTTCATGTCGGAGCAGGCTTCGCATGGAGAGAAGTCGATGAGAGCCGGCAGCTGCGCGACTCAGCACGCGACCTGTACAGGTGCTTCTGCTGCGGCAATGTCGGGGGCCGCCCGACTGGCAATGGAGATGTCGCCTTAGCCATGCAGCTGGCCATTGACGGGAGCGTAGTCGCCGCAGATATCGTGGCCATGTGCCATGTTCAAGGCCAGTACGGGACCTGCAGGCTCGGCTGGAGCTGCTGGCTTCGCCAGTGCGCGGCGCACTGGCTGTGGCGAAGTCCGTGCCAGACGGCCGCTGTGGCCAAAGCAATGCCAGCCGGGCAGCGCGCGCAAGTCGTCCGCGATTCGGATGGCTCCGGCGACCCTGTATATAGTCTTGAAACCGAAGCAAAAGCTCCCTCTGTCGGTCGCGGCGCGATGCGGTTCCGAGGAATGCGCCCGGGGTTGATGGTGGCAGAGGCGGGACAGCTGCGCAAGGGAGAGGCGATGCGGGCGGAGGGGTGGAACCTACCAGGGAAACTGCTCGGCTTCCAATCCGTGGTGCACCTGGTTCAATGTCCAAGCAGCAGCCGGCGGCGGAGCGTCCAACAGCGATTGCAGATGAAGAAGTCAAGATGCGGCCGAGTCGCGGTTTGATGCGGTGGACTGCTGCTAGCGTGGGGTGCTCTGAGATGACTTCCTGCCATGCTCCAGGCTCCAGGCTCCAGGCTAGGCCAGCCCCTGTGGGGGCCGCCGAAGCTCCACCTCCACTCCTTCCAGCGGTGATCCCCGGGTCCGTTTGCGAAACCTGGGCCGAGTCCAGAACCTCGCTTCGAGAATCTCCCTCGGTCTCGGTGTCAATGGGCAGCCGACTGCCGCTGTGGCCCTCTGATGTGTGCTCAGCACCGTGCTCCGCCGGTGGTGCAGCCCACTTCCAGCCGCAGGAGAGCCTCTGGACCCGGCAACCCAGCTGAGGTTGAGGCAAAGAGTCGTCGCATCGAGCCCTCCACCCCAGGCCATCCATCCTAATAAGGTATGGCCCGGAGTTCTACTTCGATTCGAAGCGTCCACATTCAATCGCGGGCATGAAGGTTTAGCTAAAGTCTCATGCCACTGATCGCAAATCGCGGCGCCACGATTCAACGTCCGATGATCCTCGACAGGCCCATACTTTCTGCTAGATCCCGCCCTCCTTTATAAAGAAAGGAAAGAAGACGAGAACGACTCTGGGCCACCTACATGGACAGCATCGCGTTTCGGAATGTCGCCGTGCTCAATCCACGGCAGTTGCGTCTCAAGGTCCCGTATTTCAACGCCGGCTGAGAGCTCACCACTACGGATTAAGGGCCAAAAAGAATGCGGAAGTTTATAGTATCAGAAGAGAGAGCTTTTATTGGGATGCCACTCCATCGGAGCCCCCTCCATGGTCAAGTCCACCAAGACAAATGCATCACCAAATCGTTTATCCACATCGCCCGCGAGTACGGCTTAGAAAACATTGCCTTTGGTCTGCTTCCTGTCAATAGGCAGATTGCGCCACACCAACACACAAATGATGATAAAAGGCAAGATGGCACAGCCGGCAATGACCATCTGTCGCTGGACAACGCCGTAGGCAGTGATGACGGCGTCGCGGATAGGGTGGCCGATGGGGTAGGCCATCTGCTTTCTGATGTCGCCGTATATGGCAGCACTCTGGTTCTTGGCGTAGTCCGGAAGAGCCTTGTTGAGCTCCACGGGGAGGTCGTTGGTCCAGATGGCGCCCGAGATGCCGAGGCCAATCGCCCGGCCGATGGACGAGAACATACCGTGCAGCGCCAGCACGACGGCAATGTCCTGGTGACCGACTGACGCCATGAGCGCGAGTGGGCCCGTCATGGCCCAGAGGCCACCGGAAATGCCGTGGAAGACCTGGCACATGACGAGGTATCCAATGTGCTCGCCAGGCTGACGGAAGTGGTACAGCAGCGCAGTGCCGAGGACGCAGAATGGGATGCCGGAGACGGCGACCCAGTAATACCGGCCGTAGCAGCGGAGACCACTGGTGAAATGTCAGGTCACCTCAAGGCATGTCATTCCGTGGTTCAGGGGACTTACACCCCTATAAAGGGGGCGAGGAAGGTCGAAGTGAGTGAATATGCGTTGAGCGTATAACCAGCGACCGAGATGCTAAGGTTATGAACGACCTGAAGGTACGAGTAATAGTAGGTGTCCCAGCAGCTGCAAATTAGGTCAGACGTCTTTGCTTGTTTAGTCCCTGTTTGGATCGATAGAGTACTCACAACACAGACATGAACAGAAAACCGTCGAGTAGACACGCGCCCAGGATTGTCCTGTCCTTGAGATACGCAAACGGCACGTAAGGTACCTTGGCGAACCACTTCTCCCACACGGCAAATGCAATAAGGCAGACGAATCCAACGACAATCATGGCAATGATGTAGCCAGTTGCCCAACCGTTCGGGGCTCTCGTGGCAATATTCAGGGGGATGAGAATGAGCGAGAAGCCAGCAATAGTAAAGAACATGCCAACAACTGCCGAATACGAGTCAGCACCGGGACAACAATTTACCTCCAACCACCGTTAGCTGGTTAGGCACGTACCGTCAAACTCGACAAAGTAGAATTTCGTCGCTTCCCATACGGTCCTGGAGGGCTTCTCTGGCAGTATGCTCAGCTTCTTCGCCTTTCGCTCGTGGTAGATGAAGATGACGGCTACGGGGATGGAGAAGGCGACAAGAATAATGCAAAATGAGCCAAAGGCCCAGCGGTATGTCGAGTTCTGGTAGAAAAGCTCTGCAATGCGAGGACCGCCAAACGTGGCAGCAATGCGAGGGCTCATGTAGAGACCCCACATGATCATTCGGTTGCGAAGACTCGTCATATCTGAGAGAACGACGTCGATAATGTACCCGAGGCCGGTGTGCCCGACCCAATAGAATGTGTGACCTGCGGAATACGTCTCCACGTTTTCGCAGACGGCCTTCATTACCATGCCCACAATGATGAGAACAATCATTATCAAGAAGCCCTCACAACGACCACGGATGTCAATGATCTTGGCCATGGCCAGCTTCCCGACACCGCCGATGATGGAGGCGAAGATTCCAGTGACGGCCAGGAGACCGTGTTGACGGAATGACGAGGTAACATATGCTATGAGACCGGAGTGGACGGATTGGAGCATCGTATCGACAAAGCTGACCATGTAGAGCCTGGGGACGGAGATTTATTAGTTCGTTTTATCCTTCGGCCATGTAGGCATAGCTCGGAAAGACATACAGGCCGAAGACGGTCCACATAGTACTCTTGGACCACACTTGGGTCACGGCCTCGACTTGCTTGACGCCATCCTGCTTGAACTGAGAGCTGTCGTCGCTGTCATCCTCTTTGGTATTCGCGGCGAAGTTGATTGCATTCTTCTCATTCGCGCCACTCCTGATTGCGTCGCTCTCAACATCTCGAGGCGACGGATTATCAGCGACAGCCATGCTGAAGTCGACTCGGTATGGCAGCGTCGATCAAAAAGTACACCGTGGGTAGGGGAGGATATGGGATAGGGGAGTAAAAGCCTCGCAGATGCGCGAGGGAGCTTAGATATATGCCAGATCGCATACCTCCTCTATCAAGAAGGTACTTCCCTACACTGAAAAAAAAAACCCCCCCATGTCGTAATCGCATCGGCATAGTCGCACAAGGCCCATTTTTGGACCCAACATGAACGTGCTGCGGCGCCATTCCTGGCGGCGGATCTGCTGCAGCCAGGGCAGAGAGGCGCCACAACCAAGCTGGGGCTCTACTCGTAGGCTAGGCGACTATTTGACGGTTCAAAGACCCAGAGCCAAGTCGTACGAGAGGGAAACGCACCGGAGAGCGACCAGGGCCATTGGAGATGGGGCGCGGAGTTAATGGCCGTAAATGTGGGATGGCGAGAACAGAACGGAGGAGCCTCCCGAAGCGGCGCATGGCGAGCCAGGATGTGAACGGCAAAGTCTGCTTGATCAAATGATCTGATCTGATAAATAATTTGCTGTGGAGTGTCGTTGAGCCAATATACAGGGGATACGGGCAGGGATCTACAATATCGGCAGGCATGCCGAGTGATTGGTGATGCGTGCAAGATGTGTACGAGCAGGTACTCGTATGCGAAGCAAGAGCCAAGACACGACTCAATTGCCAAGAACCCTGCTCTGCGGGCTCGCGTGTGGTCTCGTTGATCGAGCTGCCTCGGACAACGAATACCAAGATCGAGCCAGACTGTCTCCGAGCCTATTGCCGAATCGATTATACTTAATTGGGCGGCTTGGCTCTGGCGTCGAGAAAGAAGTTGAGGAACCAGTAGCAACGGCAGCGAAAATATCATTTCCAAACTACCATACATCGTATAGAGCTCCTCCGCAGAGTACTGTAATGAGTTTGTTGCCATATACACGGCGCCTGCCTGCATGTGTCCTTGAGCTTGACTCCAGTCCACATGTCAATACTTGCACATGCTGCAGACTACAGAGCTTCCCAGCCGGAGGGATCCACAGATCATCACTCAGCGAGCCTTACGCTGGGCTAGGATTGTGCCGCTTTCCCCACTGCGGTCAAGGGTCGGATGCCCGTTCTAGGCTTGCGGCCCGATATCCGACGGCGGGTTGTTGGGTGTGTCGTTTCCTTTGCTCAGTATCTTGCTGACGATCTGGCACCGCCTTCAAGCCAGGTGACTCCCTCGAGAACGGAATCCTTACAGCTTTTCTCCGCTTCAGAGCTAATGACAAGAATCATCATGGCGTTACCATTGCTGAAGCAGGAGACATGATCGTCTGAGAATTCGCATCGCAGAAAACCCCATATGGGCATTTGGAGCTGCCCTTCTCGCCTAGAGTAGCCCCAAGAGGGACCGAGTCATTTGTTTCGAGCGCACTATCCAGAGGCTCAATGGAGAACCCCGTCTCCGCACGTGCTTGGAGTTATTAGCAACGTGCTGTTGGCCGATGGCCGTCCGTTCGCGTGTGTCGTGGGAATAAGGATGGAAAGGCGCAAGCCACAAACATTAGGGCAGAGGAGGACTCCCCTTTCCCAAGCACCCTGGCATGTTTGCGTTAGTCGTCAACAGGGCTAGGCAGTGGGCCTTTTTATGCATCTGATAAAGAAAAACGGGTAACCAGGCGAACTGGGTGACATGAGCACGCGGCCCGTGGGGGTCGCCGAGCTAGGCTCAAAATGCTCTCCACAAGTAGCCTGCAAATTCCGAGAATTTTGTCACTGAAGAGGATAAGTTCGCCGCAGTCAGCGCGTTGGTTCTGGGAAGTTCGATCAGCGGTCTCGGCTCCTCGACGGGGCAGCATGGCGAACAAGTTTCTGGGAGCCACAGAAGCCGGGTCCTGGCCATCCGTTTTCGACAGACATTCTTCCTTCAAAATTTTGTTCCGTATTCGTTCTTACGAGTACGAATGTCTGGCAAGGAAAAGGCTACCCGCCCAACCGCGGCAGTGGAGATGGTGGGTGGAGGATCTGATTAGATTAGATCATTAGATGGTTAAGCATGTCGCTTGGGCCAATCGCCGTCGGGTCACCGCTCGAAAACCTTGCCTCATCCACACAACTTCCAAGGTTCCACTAACGGCGGCCAAAACGGGTGATCGCCGATAGCAACCGGTTCCAAACCTCGTACGTTGTACACGTAACACGGAAAGTTACCGAGGGTTGGCCTTGGCTGGGAGAGGGTGAATCTCTCCCCGCACGACAGAAGGCTCCGGCAATAAGCGTAGCGCACATGCTTCCACCTCTCGTCTCTACTCAAAGGTCTTGCCGCACAGACAACCTGTAATCCGCAATCGAAAGGGCCTTCCGCGTTATGACCTGACCCGCGGGACCAAATAGCTTTCCCGCAGCCTATATATGCCGCATGGCTGCCATGTCGCATTGCCTGCGAGCCTCGGAGGCTTGCATACAGCAGCGAAATGGATGAGCTTGGTACGAAGATTCTTCAATTGGTCTTCGCAACTTACGAGTACGGGTAACCATGGCTAAGTACTGGCCCACGGCCAGTCACTCCAGAATGTGTACCAGGGTGAAAATGACATGTCAGAAATGCCCGAACGGCATGGTGTTCTGCTGGTGGACGACCCGGTACTTTCTCGACCCGAACTGGAGCGAGCACTGCCACTCCGCGCCGGCATTGCGATCCATCGTGAGTCCATACTGTATCCGAGCATCTCCGATTATTGATCGGGACCGTTGTCGGTTTGAGGTTCAATACCGAGAATCCCCCGCGAAGTACTGTGTACAGTCCTATCACCAATCACACTCTCTTTCGAGGCCACCGGTCTGCTCATCAAGCCATGAATTAACAACTAACGTTAAACCCTTGCGAGATGATCGTCGAGTCAGAAAAAGTAGACAAAGATTTCGACGAACAAGCGTAGGACGCAAGGAATTCTGTACTTTTTGCCTATTGCAACATTCTGTGGGATTATGTTCCATGCTAGACATTTTATCCGAGTGGCTGTGTCGCCCGCGCGCAGCACAAGAAATATGCGCCATATGTGACATGCTCGTGTAAGGTATCTAACGTCGATGGGCCGCCAAGGATTAGAGGTTCTGATGCATAATGATCTCCGTCGACAACAATTTCAGTGAAAATAAATGCCGGTCATTGTTGGTTTCGAACTGCTTAAGTTCAGGTCAAATTTTTGTTGCAATGAGATAGTCATTTTCAAGAGTTTGCTTATCCAGCCAAAGAAAGACAATACATGCTGTACACGTAAAAAGGGCAGGACTCACGGCCTTCAGCGCCAGATGCTATCCGTGGTCGAAAGCATCCCCGGCGCAGAGCGCTATGCAGCGCACGAGAGACTTCCCTGGTCGGCGGTCTACATTTCCTTCGGCAATGACCCGAAACAGTTTGATGAGAATTTAGTCTGCGGGGCGTGTCAGGGCGCAACTAGCGATGGTGAGAGCATGGCTGCTTCGCAAGGGTACATGTAAGGAACACGCCGTATCTATCCACTTTCTCACAGGTCGCTCCGACCAAACTCCAGTAGATGACTGACAATGACGAAATCTACCCATTTACCAGCATCTGGTTGAGAGTATGAGAAATATTTCGGCATCCCAATTCCTGCGTGCCGAAGCGGGTACGAGTATCACGGGCAAGATATAATGCCGCTCGAGCCCTCACTCTTTAGTCGCAAGCAGCTCAAGCCTAGTCCTGAGTCTGGCTACTCCGGTCCTTGTACAGATATTCGGGTCGTGTCTCCGTCGTCATGCTTTTCTCCAGGCGCGCACTTCTGGTGCCCCTTCTTGCCCGCGCATCACTAGCGCTTCCCGCTTTGAACTCGACAAGACCAGCAAACAATGACACCAGTAGTTTTGACTACGTCGTCGTCGGGTCTGGTCCTGGCGGTGGTCCTTTGGCGGTAAACCTCGCAGAGGCCGGGTACTCCGTGCTGCTCCTGGAGGCTGGTCAGAACCACACCGAAAAGACGAGCCAGCAGATCCCAGCATTCTTCGGAGAAGCACAATTTGACGAGGAGCAAGGATGGTTCTTTTACGTGAAGCACTTTAGCAACCAGACGCAAGCGGCAAAGGATAGCAAGATGGTCTGGCTGAAGCCTGATGGAGAGTACTGGGTCGGCAGCGATCCACCTGAAGGCTCGACCCAGCTTGGACACTGGTACCCACGAGCAGGCACGCTTGGAGGTTGTGACACGCACAACGGAGGTGTTACTGTGTATCCATCAGAGTTCGACTGGGATAACATCGCCAACATCACCGACGACGCCAGCTGGGGCCACGATCACATGCGCACGTACTTTCAGAAGCTTGAGCGAAACCTCGTCGTTGCGCCCGGAGCGCCCGGCCACGGGTTCAACGGATATCAACCCATTGGAGTCGGCAGCAAGGAGAACTTTGAGAAGGACCCCCAGATTGTCGCAGTGGCTCAGGGCTCTGCCGCAGCGCTTGGCTTTACGGAAAGGAGCAAGAGCAACAACTGGGACGTTATTCTGAAGAAGGACTCCAACGGCGCCGTCGAGAATCGGGATCTCCAGAACGATGCCTACCAGATCTCCTTCAAGAAGGACGAGCGTGGTCGGCGGTACAGCGCAGCGAATCGTGTGAGTGACGCTATTGCGAAGGGGTTGCTTTTGACTGTGCGCTTCGACAGCCTCGTCACCAAGGTTGTCGTCGACAAGGACCTGAAGGCGACCGGCGTCGAATATCTGGAGGGTACACAACTGTACAAGGCCGATCCCCGTGCTCAAAAGGCGGCCAAGAACAACATCGGCATCCCCCGATCCGTCAGCGCCAAGCGGGAGGTCATTGTCGCAGGCGGGACCTTCAACACGCCGCAGATCCTCATGCTCAGCGGCATCGGCCCTGCAGAGGAGCTGGAGAAGTTCAACATCCCGGTCGTGGTCGACTTGCCCGGCGTTGGCAAGAACCTCCAAGACCACTACGAGGTTCCCGTCATCCAGGAGTTCCCCAACAACTTCACCCTGTTCGACGGTTGCGACCTGGTCGACGGCGTGTACCCCTGCTACGAGGAATGGAAGAAGGGCACTGGTCCGTACACGACCCTCGGCTTCACCCAGGTGGCTCTGTTCACCTCGAGTGTCGCGCCGAGGGGGGAGCGTGATTTGATCCTCTACGGCTCGCCGGACGCCATCCGCGGCCACTTACCGCCGTACACCAACTTCACCAAGTTCAAGACGGGCTCCAACAAGTTCACCTTCACAATCTCCGAATCGCACTCCCGCAATCGTGCCGGCGCCATCACCCTTACGTCTGCCGATCCTCGCGAGATGCCCGAGATCAACTTTGAGTACTTTGCCAACGGCGGCGACGAGGACATCCAGGGCTTGGTCGACGGCGTTGCTTTCGCACGCATAATATTCGACTCGGTGCCGGGGCAGAACACTACTACGGGGGAGTCTTATCCCGGCAGGGAGATCAGTTCCTTGGAGAGCGTGAGAGAGTATGTCAAGAACGAAGCATACGGGCATCATCCCACAGGCACTGCGTCAATCGGCGGGGATGAGGACCCCCTCGCCGTGCTGGACTCTGGCTTCCGAGTTCGAGGAGTCAAGGGCTTGCGAGTTGTGGATGCTTCCATCTTTCCTGTCGTTCCTGGAACCTTCCCGCTGATTGCTGTCTTCATGATCAGTGAGAAGGCGAGCGACGTCATTCTTGAAGATGCGAAGCGATTGAACATGTAGAATGGTTAGAGCGATACCACGAAATTCTCAATATTTTTGATGGCGTCGCAAACGTTAGACGAAAGGGAGAGAACATGGCACAACCCTGGGGTGCATCCATCGTTGGGTGCTTGGCCTTGAGGGGGTCATAGAGTAAAGTAGCAAAGTGTTCAGCTGCAGATGCCAAATAATTGAATCTTGCAGCGTTCCTCACCTTGTTGCGAGCACGGCCTAAGGTACCTTAGTAACCACCGAGGCCTGTCAAGGGCCAAGCTTGCCAAGGTACCTCTAGGCTGCCATCCTGATTCACTGTGTCACAGCCTGTTCAGTGGTCTACCTGAACGGCAGGAGCATTCACTGCACGCGAGCTGCTCATACCCTTATACCCCCCAACAGCAGCACTTCTAACAAGTCAGTCGGCTGAGACCGAGGGCCGGTTTGGCTCAGTCGGCTGGCTCCTCGCCACAGCCTTGCTCCCCGCAGTCCCGAGGGCCTTGGTTCGAAACCCTGGCCAGTCCTGAGTGCCTTGGTAAATTGAAACCCTGGCCAGTCCCGAATGCCTTGGTAAATTTAGACCCTGGCAATATCTGCGGCGAGGAGCTAGGTGGCTGGTTAAGACTGTAAAAAGTCTCGGTGGTGTGGCGAGGTTCTTTTTTGCTTTTTTTGTTTGCTTGATGCAAGTTGTATATTTTTGATTTGACATGAGCAGGAGAGAAGGAGGCGATGCCTCGTCGTGTTTGCCTCGTACGATTTCTGCACTGACAAACCCGATCCGGGAGCGACAGTCCGAAGACGGCGTTGTAAGTCAATAGACGTCGTCATGCAGCCACTTGAGCCTCGCGGGTGGCGGGTCACCCTAGCGCGGTGCTACTCGTGGAGAAGCCCGCCCGCCAGGCACACCACCCCCCACAGCCGCTCCCAGCCGCATCGTCGATTCTGCTCTCGCGACTCACCACCTCCAATTCTCGTCTCCGAGTGCCGTCACGCCTCTCGACGCAGGCACCGCCAAATCCAGCGCCATGGCTCCTCCAAAATCTGCTCGCAACGCCGACGACAACAAACCGGATGGCGGCGGCTCCAAGGACAAGAGCGGTGGCGGCCAGTCGTCGACCAAGATGCGTCGCGTCGCCAGCCAGACCAGCGCCTCCGCTGCGAAGCTCCCCAGCGCCCCGACTTCTGCGCCAGCGCAGAGCGCCGTCGAGCCCCCAGCTCCCGCGGTAAGTTTCGCGCAGTTGTACCTCTCCCGCTCCCGTCCCACGGCCTCGCTGACGCTCGCTGTGCAGCTCAACTGGTCCTCCTTCGACCGCGACACCCTCCACTCGTACCGCCGCGAGCACCAATTGAGCACCCCTGCCTCTTTTTCGAACACATATCACGAGTGGGTGCTGTCACAACCCGGCAGCATCGGCCTGTACTCTCCGACGATGGTGTGCAAGAGGCAGTCTCGGCGGCAGAACAAGGAGCAGCTGGCCATGGCCGTTCGGAAGCACTTCAATGGCATGGGCATCCAAGAGAATGACGTCATTGTCGATTTCCTGTACAAAATCCACAACGACAAGGCTTCGAAACGAACGACGTCATTACCCGCTGCTTGATTGCTTTGGAACACTTAGGCTTGGGGTGGACTTTGTTTTTGGCATTGGGCGGCGTTTGGCGCAATGGGGTGAGCATCGATGGGCATCGGACAGCATTCAGGATATTTAGGCAGGATACGACATATCATGACGAGAAACCTCCAAATTTCCTTACGAGACTAATATATTCATGTTCTCTCCGTTTTGAGCCTCGGTGGGTCTTTGACGGTTGGGCGTTGAGCCGTCGCACGTCTGAACCACTCGTCTGTTGGCGGAGGGTGTACTCGTAACATGCAGACAGTACTTGAGGCGACACAATAACGTTAACTGAACCGAACTAATCTGCGCTCCTCAAGCGGATCAGTTTGGGGACAAGACGGCAACGATCTTGGGTATTCCTATTTCAGGAAGATGCCGATATTGACTCACGGGTCTACTCCACATACGCTGAATGAACCGGCCCTGGAAGTCTTGGCAGCCTAAAAGATGACTCCTTGTACGAGTACCAGTATTCGGCGACGAAAATTTGGCCGCGTACTCATTTGCTAAAATTGAGCTACCGAAATGGCCATGGCCATCCGGAGTTCTCCTATCCCGTGTCTAGGCGTGCTGTGCCTGATGCGCAGAAGTTTATGCCATATATTTCACCGGTAACCATGGATAATCTGAATAGCAATAATCGCTCTTCCCAATCCCAAATTGATAGCGAGTGCGGTGCTCTTTATATAAGAGAGATGGGAAATAAATGGGCCTGCACACTCAGCACCTACCTTGGCATCAACCAGCCGAAGTAGAAATATCGATCGCTTCACAGGGACTTGTAATATGTCTACTCCGTATTTTGTGGGCCATTAATAGTGCCGTGCTATGAGTATAACTCCGTACCTATAACGACGATGATAGCGTCTCATTCGCCCCAGGCCATCGCCTGAACCCTTCCACGACCTTCATACTCGCACAACAGGTCGCCAACATGAGAGCAGAGATAGCAGCCCTCGTCCTCAATACCGCGGTCGCCACGGCTTCCCTCTTCGATACTATCCTGCCTTCAGCAACGCCGACCATCACGCGTGATCCATGGAGATGCACGACGGAAATTTTCGAGACATACTTTGATCCGCCCAAGCCGACGGAGCAGGCTCCTAACGGCCCTCCGGTCATACGGCGACGAATTGATCAAGGACTGCACTCCTGTAGGCACTAATGCGTTCGGCGTGCCGACGTGCGCTTTTCCCGCGCAGTCAGAATGGTGTGAATTTACTACCGCCGCACCGACGAGCCTACTGCCCGACTACTCGTCATATGGTAGCGTGGCGTCCTCATGGTGGTCCGCGCATAGTGCTGATGCCGCCACATTTGCCCAAAACTGCCCGTCCCGGTGGTTTAGGGCCATGATGAGAGTGCCGGCCGGCGCAGGTTGGCTAAACGATACTATCGCATTTGCTGGATGCCACGAAGCGGCGAGTTCCATCGGTGTTACCCCAACGGTTACAAAGGTGCCAACTGCAACGGCAGGATCAGGAGTAACTGCGGCCAGCCCGAAGCCGTCGACGACGTCGACGCAGTCTAGCGGCGCGAATGGTCGACCTGAGAGCATTGGCATTCGGATGATTGCGGTCTCTGGATTGGCTCTTGCAGTGGCGACAGTGATGCTGTAGCCCGTGATTACGCTCTCACACCGACCGAGATTGCTCGAGTCCCGTTGCACTCTACTCCTATTGTTGGAATAGGTTTGCGAATCGCCTCTCGACTCAATACCTTGGAACCACATCAGAACTTCACAGTCGCTGCGGCCCGAGCCAGGCCAGGCGCCATCTTGCGTTTGACGCCGTCAGCATGCGGGCCCTGGCGGTAAAATGAAAGGCTGTTGTTTACTCTCTCTCTCACTTCTATCGACCGGGGCGCGGGGGATTAGCCATGAACATTTCGCCTGCGACTGCAAAGGACGTTCTGAGCAGTGAGTATTGATTATGTGCCCGCAAGGTGTGATACGCGGAAAAGGATGATACTCTGGCCATGAGGCTATGGGACTGAATAGAGAGTGAAACTGGCAGAACACGGTGTGGCAGAATGTAAGCAACAAAGACTCTAGGTCGCGATCCAACACGGACCCAACCAGACGGACTTCGTAGGATCACTTAGCTGCCAGTACTGGTGGAGACCGACTCTGCCAGGTGTGAGATGTTGGCTACGTCGTGTATCCGCCGGCATTTTCGTATTCGAACGAATCGCGATGCTTCGAATGAGTTCCGAGAACTTCGCCTTATGTACTCGTAATTCTGCTCCGGTGCGGTGATGTCCAAGATATTCCGATCTGCTACCGAAACAGGGTAATGGAAGCTCTGCCATTGGCTAGTGTCGCCGATCGTGGAAATGGGCCGGCTTATGACGGCATTGTCGCCTGAGGCAGACACCTTCGGCTTAAGACCGGCTGAAAAAGTTGGGGGAATCCATACACCATCGACACCGCAGTCACTCTTACCCGCTGGTTAGACAAGCACCAACTTAACTGCGTCTTCATACCAAGGCCTTGGGCTTCGTCAAATGAATTGCTGTGGCTCACTATGAACTCCAGCCTTCTCACCAAGGCCGTTGCGCCTGCACGAGTCCTGGCGCAAAGCCCATTTGCCAGCCGACCCAAGCTCCGAGAATGCGTCACCAAAGGAGCGCGCATCCATACAGCTGCGTTCCGCCTCGATTCGCGGGATAAGTCGACCAGCCCGAGACAGCGCAGCCTCCCTTCCTCGCGCCGGGTAAGACTCAGGAGCATGAAGCCTTACCTGGACCAATCTGCTAACAGCAGCTTCTCAAGTCATTCCATGCGACGAATGCTTCTCTTGCTCAAAAAGACCCGTACAAGGCGCTCGGTGTGAGCAAGAGTGCCACGGCCGCCGAGATTAAAAAAGCATACTACGGTCTGGCAAAGAAGTACCACCCGGACACGAACAAGGACGCAACCGCCAAGGACCGCTTCGCCGATATCCAGTCCGCTTACGAGATCTTGTCCGACCCGAAGAAGAAGGAGCAATATGACCAATTTGGCGCTGCTGGATTCGACCCCAGCGGTGGGCCCGCCCCGGGAGGAGATCCATTTGGTGGTGCGGGCAACCCGTTTGCCGGGTTCGGCGGGCAGGGAGGCTTTGGCGGAGGCTTCAACTTTGACGACATCTTCTCGGCATTCACCGGACAGCAAGGGCCCTTTGGCGGCCGCCGAGGCGCTCGTGGGGGGAATCCTTTCCAGCAAGAAATACTCGTCGGCGATAACATCGAGGTTCAGTCCAGCATAACGTTTATGGAGGCGGCCAAGGGCACGAGCAAGACGATCAACATTACCCCTCAGGTTGTGTGTGGGACATGCACGGGCAGCGGTCTTAAGGATGGCACGCAAAGGTCTCCCTGCAAATCTTGTAACGGCACAGGAACACGCTTGCACTTCATGCAAGGCGGCTTCCAGATGGCGTCTACTTGCGGGACCTGTGACGGCACTGGTTCGACTATTCCAAAGGGCTCAGAATGCCGAACCTGCTCCGGCAATGGCGTTGTTAGGGAGCGGAAGTCTATTACCATCGATATCCCTGCTGGTATCGAGGACGGCATGAGGCTCAGAGTCGATGGCGCGGGCGATGCGCCTGCCACCGGACGATCAGCGGACCCCAATGTCAGATCTCAGCGCGGCGACCTGTACGTCTTCGTTCGCGTTGCAAAGGACCCCAAGTTCAGCAGAGAAGGCTCCAACATTCTGTACACGGCCAACATTCCCCTGACCACCGCCATGCTCGGCGGCCAAGTGTCCATTCCGACTCTGGACGGCTCAGTCAACGTCAAGGTTGCGACGGGTACCAACACGGGGGATAAGATCACGCTCTCGGGAATGGGCATGAAGCGCCTTGGTGCACGACGGGGCGGCTCTGGTGATCTTAAGGTTGAGTTCCGCATCAATATGCCCAAGTACCTGAGCGCGAACCAGCGGACGATTGTAGAGATGTTGGCAGATGAGATGGGCGACAAGACCGCGAGGAGGGTCATGAACGTCTCGTCGCCAAGGTGAGCAGCAATGATCGAGGAGACCGATCCTGTATGGCGCTAACTTTCGCATCAAGCTCCCAAGCCGATCCGTCCAACCCGGACGCGCATAAGAACGAAGGGTTTTTGAAGTCCATGTGGCATACATTGACGAACCACCCCGCTCACCAGAAAGACGGCGAGGCAGACCAGTCGAGTACCACCAAGAAAGACGACAAGAAGCAGGATAAGCCGGATGAAGCGCCAAAGAAGTCGTCCGACTCTGGGTCCGGCTGACGGGCTGGCGAGTCTCTTCCTCTTGACGAGTAACTTGTATCATAAAGCATCGGGGACGGAGCGCACGCATAGAAGGAGACTGGTTGCATCCGGTGGTGTTAAAAAAATGGTTGACATTCTGTTAATGGCGTTTCTGGAGGGGTGACAGCAACCCAAGCTCACTGCGCAGACTTGCAGCTACTTTGGATCTTTCTTGTATGGTATTAGTACAGTAGAGAGCATGGGATGTCGCAGCAGGCACTCTCGTAGAGGCAAATCTCCTCACATCACGTTGCGCATGACTCTTATGGCGTCTAAATGTCCTTATTCTTGATTGCGAAAATCTAATCAAACAGCCAAAGACTCCTTGTTCCAGTATCCGTCGGGGTATCTCACGCCTCGCGCTCCCAACTGCTTTGGTCAGATCCCATGCGCCCCGCGGAGAGTATTCGACTTACAAGCCAGCAGTGTGCTATCGAACGTAGCAAATTTGTACGTTCTGTTGTCGTTTCCGTTTCCCGGTCGTCGTCGTGCGGTGCGAGCGGGGACTCAGCCAATGGGCTTCAGCTTCTTCTTTTTCTTCTTCTCTGGGTTGGAGCCCGCCTTGCCCTTCTGAAACACTCTCCAGTTGTCGATACGCTGGTCGCGGGTGGCTTCCCAGTCTTCTTGGTGCTGTCGCTTACGCTTGCGCTCCTCCATCTCCTCCTCCATCCGCCGCTGCTCTCGACCCTCCTCCTGCATCTGGCCTTTGAGCTGTCGGCGGCGGCGCTGTTCGTTGTCGACGAGGACATGCATTGTCTTCTTGCGCCACATCTTGAGGAACTCGTCTGTCTTGATTTCCTCGCTGTCGACGGTCCACTTGTTCTCGCGCAGCAGAAGCATGCGCGCGTCGGCGATGGCTTCGTCCAGCAGCGCGCGCTTCTTCTCATCCAAGAGCTCCACTTGAGCTTTCTTGAGACGATCGAAGGCTTCCGGGGCATCTTCGTTCTTTGTTTTGTCGGGATGGATCAACAGCGACTTCTTGCGGTATATGGCTTTGATGTCCGAGTCGGGGACACCGGGCTGCAGGTCTAGCACGGCGTACGCATCCAAACGGAACGCTCCCAAGATTCGCTTGATCTCCTGGTCCTAAATGTGGGAGTCAGCCGCGCGAACGAGAACCACGAAGGGGCGCTATGCGGGCGCTTGTGTACCTTCTTGGCTTCCTTCTCAGCTGCCTGAAGAACATCGTCCTCCTCGCCGGATTCCAAACCGAGAGCGACGTCGTCGTCGGGAGTTGTCTTGTGGGAAGCCATGCTGTCTCGCTGGCTATTCGGACTCGAGACTCGCACTTTTGTGAAGGAGAGGCAGGGGTGAGAGGATTCGAAACCAACACGGGCTCGGGGTATTAATAGGACTGGGGAGTGAGGTTCAAGATGCACGCAGCGGTTGGGTGGACCGCTAAGATAAGATAAGCGTCCCCGATCTGGCCCCACCAAAAAAAGTCGACCTGCAAGCCATCGGCCATCTCGACTTCGATTCAACGGCGCTGGCATTTTCGCTTCTTGCGCAACAAGCAGTCGCACAGCCTCCGAGGTGTCTCGACGGCAGCGACCATGCCTCGACGCGCAGCATCGCCGGCTCAGTCCGAGCCCGAGCTCGATATCCTGAGTTCGCTATACCCCGGGGACGACCAAAATGGAGTCAGCGCCGGCAACGAGCTGGACCTGGACGGCATCTTGGACGGTCCCCATGCCGCCGAAGATGGAGATGACGAGGCATTCATTGCGCTGCAGCAAGCGGCTTCATACCGCAAGGCCTCGAACCTGAAGGGAAGGACAGTGAAGAAGGGCGGAGGCTTCCAGGCAATGGGTAAGAGACTGCTGCGATCCCATGTGCTCTGCTCGCCTTCGAGCGATGCTAATGCTCTGCTCAGGTCTCAATGCCAACCTGCTCAAGGCCATCGCGAGGAAAGGTTTCTCGGTGCCGACACCCATTCAAAGGAAAACGATACCGTTGGTTCTCGACAGGAGAGACGTCGTCGGCATGGCAAGAACAGGTTCCGGAAAGACCGCCGCATTTGTGATACCCATGATTGAGAAGCTTCGAGAACACAGCGCACGATTTGGCAGTCGAGCCCTCATTCTCTCGCCATCGCGAGAATTGGCTATCCAGACTCTCAAGGTGGTCAAGGAGTTTGCCCGAGGCACGGGTCTCAAAGCCGTACTTCTAGTGGGCGGTGACGGCTTGGAGGAGCAGTTCGGTGCCATGACTGCGAACCCGGATATCGTCATCGCCACCCCGGGTCGATTCCTGCATCTGAAGGTCGAGATGAACCTCGACCTCTCCTCAATCAAATATGTCGTTTTCGACGAGGCCGACAGGTTATTTGAAATGGGATTCGCCGAGCAGTTGACCGAGATTCTGCATGCCCTGCCACCGTCGAGGCAAACTCTACTCTTCTCTGCGACTCTTCCTGCTTCCCTGGTGGAGTTTGCTCGCGCAGGTCTTCAAGATCCCAGTCTTGTTCGACTCGACGCCGAGTCCAAGATATCCCCTGACCTGGAGAGCGCTTTCTTCACGGTAAAGGGTGCCGAGAAGGAAGGATCGCTACTGCATATTCTCCACGATGTGATCAAGATCCCCGTTGGGCCTCCCGAGGGGGTCCGTGATAATGAGAAAGCATCAAAGAAGCGAAAACGTGGACCTGACGGCCCAGGCAAGCCGACGGAACATTCAACGATCGTTTTCACGGCCACTAAGCATCATGTTGAATACCTTGCAAACCTGCTGCAGTACGCTGGCTTTGCGGTTTCACACGTCTACGGCTCGCTTGACCAAACCGCTCGAAGAAACCAGGTTGAGGACTTCCGACATGGCAAAACGCACATTCTGGTCGTCACGGATGTTGCCGCAAGAGGTATCGATATCCCTATTTTGGCCAACGTCATCAATTTCGACTTTCCTCCCCAGCCCAAAGTGTTCGTCCATCGAGTTGGCCGAACGGCCCGAGCGGGGAAACGGGGTTGGAGCTACAGCCTTGTCAGAGACATTGATGCGCCATATCTCCTGGACCTCCAACTGTTCCTGGGAAGGAAGATGGTTATAGGCCAAGAGGGAAACAAGCCTTCATTTGCGGACGATGTAGTGGTTGGAGCCCTGAAACGAGACGCAGTGGAAACGCATGTGGAGTGGATGAACAAGACACTCCTCGAGAGCGAAGATATCAACGCGTTGCGCACCGTTGCTGGAAAGGCTGAGAGGCTCTACATGAAGACTCGCCACTCAGCGTCCAGCCAAAGCGCCAAGCGAGCACGAGAGCTCGTTGCCTCTAATCCGTGGATGCAGCTCCACCAGCTGTTTGGCGATGATGTCGACGGCGAGGAGCAGGCTCGGGTGGCTATGCTGGCGAGGATCAGCGGCTTCAAGCCCCAGGAAACGATATTCGAGGTTGGCGTGGCAGACAAGGCGGCATCCGAGGCAGCAGAGGTCATGAAGCAGTTGCGGAAGAGAATCACGCCGAGGAACAGGCAGGCTGCGGCGGAAGAAAAAGAGGAGGACGACGAGTTTGACGGCATGGATGATGGGCCCCAGATGGAGGTTGACTCTGAGAACGAGGCGGATGGGGCCGGCGAGATGGACTTCAACGCAGACTCGGACGACGAGATGGAGGTGACCATTTCCAACACGGGCGGCAAGAAGAAGGGCAAGACAGACTGGCGTGACTCGGACATGTTCATGTCGTACACACCACGCACCATCAACGCCGCCGAGGAGCGCGGTTACGGCGTGCACTCGGGCGGCCAGGGCTCCAGCTTCGTCGAGGCCGCGCGCGACGCCACCATGGACCTCGGCAACGACGAGTCGGCCAAGGCCTTCGGCGCGCCCAGCCGGCAGAAGATGCGCTGGGACGCCAAGTCCAAGAAGTACGTGTCGCGCGACAACGACGACGACGGCTCCAAGGGCGCCAAGATGATCCGCGGCGAGAGCGGCGTCAAGATCGCGGCCAGCTTCCAGAGCGGCCGCTTCGACAGGTGGAAGCGCGCGCAGCGCATGGGCCGCGCGCCGCGCATCGGCGAGGCGGAGCGGCCCGGCGCCGTGCAGGGCATCCCCTCGGGCCAGCGCTTCAAGCACAAGCAGGAGAAGGCCCCTCGCGAGGCCGACAAGTACCGCGACGACTTCCACGTGCAGAAGAAGCGCGTCGACGAGGCGCGCGAGAAGCGCATCGGCAGGTTCAAGGACGGCATGGGCAGCAAGAAGGAGCTCAAGAGCGTGCACGACATCAGAAAGGGGCGGGCCGAGAAGGAGCGCAGGATGGCCAAGAACGCCCGGCCGTCGAAGAAGAAGAAGACGTAATCCACAGCTCCGTAGCGAGAAGTTCATTAGTCAATATACAGAAAGCCATGTCACTCACTCGCTCACCGTCACGTCACTGAGATGCTGCAGACTTCATGGTACTTTGCATGGCATTGCTCTATCTAAGGTACGGTCTCGCGTACCTGATGCCTATCTACCAATTTCCAACTCCGGCTACGCATATCCCAGGGCATGAGCCTAATAGCCAGCCACGATACGCTTGCCAGTCCGTAGAAACATGGAAACACGAATGAAGAAAATCACCGATGTGCAGGAAGGCTAAAGTTCCGCACATCAACAAGCACTGCACTTATGGTGGCCCGGCTTGTGGGGGTATCGTTGTTGCTTGCGGGAAAAATGTCAGGGGGGGGGGGAAACTCAGAAGATGGTGGTGGTACAAGTTTAAACTCGTGTCATTGAGTTTCAGTCTCTGTGCAAGAGGAACAGCGGCGAGCGCCATCTTGTGGATCGTAACGAAGATGGAGAGCCCGAGGTCGTCACTCTGGAGAGTTCAGGTTCGCCACCCACTGGCGAACAGCATCGCGCAGCATGCTCTGGCGCGGGTGGCGCGGATGGCGGCCGTGTTTCTGGTTGCCGCTACGGTCTCCGCCGTTGGACTCGCCATTATCAATGGCCTCGCGGATCATCTCCTCCAGCGTGGACAAGATGACCGTCTTGCACTGCACTCTTGGGATGTCAAGAGGCGGATCCGCGAGCTGCGTGACCTCTGAAACCGTGTCCGGCATGGTGCTCCCACTGTCGGTACTCCCTCGGAAGTCACTCGGAGTTTGCGAGGACGTCGACGAACTGTCCTTGCTGGCCTCTGGGGTCAAGTGAATCACCTTGTCCATAGCCTCCCTCAAAGCGCTGTCGGAGCTGGTAACGTCTTCCTCGACCCACTCCTCCTCCAACTGGTGCTCATAGGGCGCGGACGGCGTCAGGAGCACACCTCCGTTGAAGTTGGGCATCCCTGAACTCACCGAGCCCCGCTTGTCAGACGGTGCCTTCGGCTTGACCAGTCGTCGGTAGACATAACGTGTCACAGTGTTCGCTATTGTGTCCGCCAGCACGACGGAGCTAACGTCCACCCAGCGTTCAGAAAGGTCGCTTCCCATTGGAAAATCCGGGGCAGGAGTTGGCTCCGCTTGAAGAGATGCCTTGACCTTCTCCAGCAAGCCCTCTTGCGGGGGCAGCGCCTGCAGCGCAAAATCCGGATGGAAGCGATTGAGCCATCCCGCGGCATTCAAGGGTAGGTCTCCATCGATGGCGAAGCGGGCAGTCTGTTCGAAAGACTCGAGACCACTAGGGAAACCTGGCGTGGACAGGTATCCGCTACTGGATGGCGAGCTGATGGCCGACTCAAAGGTCGCGATGTAATCCGGGAAGGGAACGTCAACATCTATGACGCCATCTTCGGCATTAATGGAGGTCCTCACAGGCGACTCAAACGCACCAGTGGGGTCTGGAGTCCGGTCAATCTGCGTAAACGATCTCCGACCGCGGGCAGAACTGTCTCGAGGTGTGTCAACATTGCGGGCATCCATGGGGGATATGCGGCCGGAGTCGGTTTCCCCAGCTTCTTCGGCAAGCGAAACTTCCCGAACCATCTCGGACAGTTTGTCGGGGCGACTAAAGGTGGACTTGGCGGGAGATCTCAGGTCGCTGCCCTGGCTGTAGTTTGAAGCACTGTCCATGGAATCCCTCCGGCGGGGGTTCCACAGGCCGCTCATGAGGTTGCCCCATTTTAGCCCTTGACTTAGCGGACGTGAAGTCGCGTTCATTCCCTGCCCGCTGCTGTCACCGCGCTTCAAGGATCGCTTGAGATCATCTGCCGCCATGCTTCCACTGCTTCCAGGGCGCCGCCTCCTATGGCTATCGCGCTGCTGCTGAGCGATGGAGAAGTGAGGAGTTGACGTTTCCGGCACTATTGTGGTCGTCGTTGCAGCGCTACTTTTGCGATTCACGAAGTCCTGACCGGGCATGATGGGCATATTGGTGGTGCGAATCGACGCCGCATCAGACGCTCGTCGCTGGTGCTGGCTCCGGTCCAGACCCAACTGAGCCAGCTGCACGGGGAACGCCGCGTTTCTTGCGCTCAGGCTTGCTGCTCTCGAGTGGGAAGCCCGCCGAAGGCCGCTCCGGCGGTTGATCTTGCGGCGGAGCGACTCTTCGCGAAGGATGGGAACAATGTATGTTGGTGGTGAGTTAGAGTAGCCACCGATAGAAGCTGATGTACTCGGTCGGTGTGCTCTCGCCGGGGCGATCTGTTGGTTCGCGGGCAAGAACGCCGAGAGAAGGAAAATCATCCGACGAGCCGCCATTTTATCGTCAGACACGATGATGGTTCGGGCAGGCAACGAGAGATCCTCCTCGTTCCGATTATGCCGGGCGACGGCGGCGCGCTTTCGGTAAGAGGGGCCGCAAAGGGCCTGTAGCCAATCCGTGTGGGTGGCTAAGAAGCCGGTGAGGAGGTTGTAGAAGAACTGTCCACGGTCCACGGACGCCGCCCACCTAGACGTCCATATGGCCTCATCGCGCCAAATACCCCAACGCCCTTGTCCAGTGACGACCCTGGCTGCGCTGAGGCCCATGACTACCCTGCTCCTGGCAAGTCCCACCTCGGAGGCGATGTTGATGTCGTCAGCGAGACAATTCGGCCACAAGGACACAAGCTTGGTCGTGCTCTTGGGAGGCTTCGCGCGGTGCATCTCGTTGCCACGCCTTTCTGTCCATGACGGTGTCCGAGACACGATATTAGACGTAGAAGACGATGCATAAGGGCCGGGAGACGCAATGTCGGCTTGCTTTAGCATGCCATGGATCGTAGTGGCAACAAGGGACTGGAGGTGAGCCAAAGTCCTCATGATTATATCCCAGTGCTGCGTCAAAGAATCGATGCGGTCCTCAATATCGACAGAGTATGACGACTCCATCACGTCTCCATAGGTTCCGGATCCAGGCATGTTCCAGCCGGCCTTGACCGAGTTGTAGGAAGAAGAAAAGAAGTCCTGGTCATTATACGAGCCCGACTCGCGGAAACCAGATTTTGGCGGTACCGCGGAGGACATACGCGAAGGGGAGCGAGGCAACTGCACCACCAGGACAACAGCGTACATGGGAGTGCGGCGCTGTCTTGGTTGCAGCTTCTTCTTCTTGGGCGGTATTGGGTCGTCACCGGCCGGGAACGGAAATCCGCCGTTGTCGTCGGAAAATCGGCTCTGAGGTGTAAAGCTGGTATCGGTATCCTCAGCGGCGAGGCTGACCGGGAACAGACGTGTGATGAGAATCTTCTTCTTGTCACTCTGGCGCGAAGGGGTGCTGCCGGTGGATGGAAGCGGTGGGCCAAGGGTCGGGGAAACCGTTTGGGATGAAAAGGATTGCGACAGTTTGCTCGAACGGCCACTCGAACGACCAATGGAGCTCCGACCGTCCCCAAAAGCGGATGATGGATGGTCGGCAGGGCGGGAATCGCTCGGCACGACGTGTACCTTTGTCGAGGTGCCCTTGTAGGCCATCAACTCCGAGTTGCCGAAGATGCAGCTCGAAAAGGTTGCCAGCTCCTCCCGGTATTCACGAGCTGTGCGTTGCGCTTCCGTTTCCGCGAAACTCTGACTTCTGCCGTGGATGGAAGCTCGGCGATCAAAGGCGCCCTGACGAGGCTGAGGGTTATCGGACTGGATGACGAGCGGCCGCGCAGCTTGACCCAGGCTGCCCTTGCGTGGAGACATGGGCACCTTCCTCGGGTCCTGGCGCACGGGTGAGCGCTCATGGGAGGAGTCGGGTAGCGGGTGGCTGTCGAAAAGGAGAGACGCATTCGCGGGGCCCAAGGCGTCCTGCAGAACGATGACGCGGACATCACGCACGTCCAGCTCGACGTCTTCGCTGTAATCGAAAGCATTCGCGGCGGCAGCGGACGGGGTGGCGGGCGCCGATGACAAGGGAAAGACCTGGTCATTGCGGTGTTGATAGAGAGCCTGCGCATCCGGGAAGAGGAGGTTTCGGGTGTGGATGTCCTCCTGGACAGACTCGAGAGAGAGTATGGGGCGAGAGGTGGTGCTGTTGGGGGCTTGCGCCGGCGTGGCGGCCGAGCCTCCTGACCCAAGATGAAGCAGTCGACCAAGCATTTCGCCAGCGGGGCGAGGCAGCGAGGGCTCGAAGAGGGAAAGGTGGCGAGAGTCGCCGGTCACAGGAAACAAGGCAACGGAAGAACTCGAGTATGATTCGAGACGGGTCACGTAGTCAGTCGGGTCAGCGCCAGGTCGCCATCATCAGCGGCTGCAGGACCAGAATCTCTACCGTTGCATGCATAGTCGACCAGAGCGAGGGCAGATCAGACGCCTGGTCGCATGAGAGATCAGAGGAGGCTGCGCACGCGGCTGCGGAGCGGAGTGGCGAGCCGACGGCGGATGATGAGACTCAAAAGTCCAAGTTGCAGTTATATGCGTGCGAGGTGGTTCGGCGTAGGCGATGCGGTGAGGCATGCGAGCAAAATTACGACAGAGACGTGGCGGTCAGTGAAGCACGCGGCGATCCGTCCCGGTGTCAGGCGGGAACAGGGCGCTCGTCGACGTTTGGAGACAGCTGGCAAGGCTGACGAGGCGGGATGGAAGACAGCTAGAGGTAGCCGTGGCACAGACGATAACAGCTCAGTCGAGCTTCGGCGCGTGCTTCGTCGTCGCGAGGAAAGGGTGCGAGGTGCTCCGAACAGCGGGCACGAGCGTCCAGCGGCAGGCGTGGGGAAGACGGTGTGGTGTGAGACAAGTGCCCCGACGGGCCGGCCGGCTGCTGCTCGTAGGCAGCACGCTCACGACACTGGTGGTCTCGCTGCTGTCGGCGCGGGCATCCGTCGGCGATGCGGCGGGCGAGGCGTCAGAGGAGGTGAGGGAAGAGAAGAGGGGCGACGGGCGCGAGGTTGGCCGCGATGGGACGGATACCTGCCAAGATACGAGTACTCGTACTTGTACGGATGCCGGTGGTGAGGGATGGATGCATGGGCAGGGCAGGAGCGACGGGCCCGGCAGCAGGGACGGAGATCGTGACCGCAGAGGCGACAGACCCAGAAAGCCGGGTCTCCCAGGCGCTGTCCCAATAGGGCGTCGCCAGCGGGGGGCGTCAGAGGGCGCCGGGGCCTGCTTGGCTCCGAGCTAATCTAGCCTGGACGACTCAGTCATGGGCCGTCCTGTATCAAGGTTCCAGCTTTCGGTGGGTAGTTGGACGATACGAAAGCATGCATGGAGACGCCCCGATTGCATACTTTTTTCTTGGTGTTCTCTTCACGTGCGAGCCCCGTCTCACGACCATTTGCGTCCTGTCCAAGCTACCCGCCTCTCGCTGCTGCTGCTGCTGCTGCTGCTGCTACCAAGAAGCGCGACGGCGGACTCTCACCGGGAGCGGGAGAGCAGGGGCCCTTATCAGCATCCATGGCCCGCGTTGTCACATGGCCAAGTGAGAGACAGTCCCTTGCGCGCGGGCAACATCCATTTCCGACAAAAGGTCCCGCTTCGGGGGCAGCCCCAGGGTCCCGGGGCCAGGCCTTCGCTGGGTCTGGACGCACGCACCGGGACGGCGAGGTGCGGCGACACGATGCTCGTACACACTGTACGGCGAGTGCACGCGAAGCAGCGCCCCCCAAAAAGCAAGCAGACGCACCGCATCGCACAGTTGCTGTGTTAAATTACCTACCTGGGTAGGCAGGTACTCCGCGCAGTGTGCAATAAAGCATCCATCCTCCACTTCGCGATTCATGGCCCCATCCATCCCTCGCCAAAGCCGCCCGTCGCCGCCTACGTCTTCAACGCCCGCCGCACCCCATCGGCGCCTGCAGGTAATAGATACATGTACATCGACAAATCGTGGGGAGGCATCGTCCAAGGAGGCGGAGAGGGGAGCGTGGCATCGTGGGAGTCATCTATGCATGCACCGCTGATTCGTCCCCGAAGCCTCGCTGATCCCTGGCCGCTGCGCATCGCATGGCCGGTGCATCCTCGCTGCCTCAGCCCAAGTTGCGGTGAGCGGCTGCATGCAGCGTCTCTCGGCCAGAGCCTCCAGCTCGGACGTACCTGCTGTACGGAGTACACGCTCCCGTCGTCGCTCCCGTTGCCGCCAACCGCCTCTGCTGCTGCCACTGCCGGCGCACGCAGGCTGGCAGGTGCACCCGCACCGCCTGCGCCACCAGCGGCCCCGCGGCCCCGCCGCTAAAAACCAGGGTCTCGCTGGCGGGTCTCGACTCCGACAGGCGAACCCAACTCTGCTCGTTGGGCTCAAGCTGCCAGCCAGCCGGCCAGCCTCGAATGCTCGCAACCTTGCACCCTGTTCCAAGCGTCACACACGCATGCACGTGCACGAGGTTCTCCCACCGCTTCGCACGTTGCGCGGCGCGAGATGACGGCAACTCGATGCGGGCAAGGCCGACATCGTCATCAACCGACCACGAGCAGAACCGCACTGCGTGCAAGCCACTGCAAGCCAGCCAACGATGGTAGCGGCATTTACGAGCATGGCTGACGGATGCCCAATGGCGTGTTCAGTAAATCGAGCCTGCGGATCCACTATCCGCCGCCTCAGCGCCTCTTTCAACCGATCAACCGACAGCCGATGGAATACCAACAAGTCGGTAGTGAAGAAGCAACTGCTCGTATAGCGGCGTTTGCGAAGCTTATGAGCATTCATCCTCGAGGAAGCTCTGGTTGCGGGGTCTTCCAGCCAGGCGCGTCACCGCGCAAGGCACCACGCCTGGCCGTGTCATCATCTCTCCTCTCGGCGGCCTGCTCAGCGGCCGGCAGCTTGAGGAGCACGAACCACCCTGGCCTGGCTGGCCCCCACCACCGCTTGATTCGGATTGTCGGCGCGGCGGACACCAACTGGGCCAAGGTCCGTTAGATCGGCGCCTCGCGAACAGCCAGCAACGCTGAACGGATCTTAGCCGCCAGCAAGCTCTCGGGCTGTCCGGGCCGTGTCACGAGTTGCTCTTGCAGGGGCGCCGGACGGCACGCGAGCAAGTCGTCGCCCGAGGCCAGTGCCTCCCGGCGTTTCAGACGCTCCGAGATTGACAATTTAATAGCTGGAATCGTCGGGCTTACTCCCGCTGCCTTGATTTCGATGCTCTACTCGAAGCAATCGATCGTCGCCGAAAGCTGACCGCAGCAGCAGGTCGGTCCGAGGGTCACCTATCATGTCCTCGATGCCTCCGCTTCGCTAGCTACGGAATCACGGGGATCTCGGAGCGAGCCCGGTCTTGCCTTCGTCTGACGCCGCGTCCAGCCAGCTCGCGGCAGGCAGCTCTGCACGCGCATCTGTACGAGTAATACTGATATTGCCCTCATACCCGCTGATCCGTATTCAAAATTCGCCGCAATGCAGCCGCAAAGCCGCTGCACGCTTCCCGTCGCTGCTGGTTGCTGGCATTGTCGACTCCACTGCAGCGCACGCACTGCTCAGATCCACTGACCGCCAAGCTCCAAAAGGACCGCGGGAGAACCGGCGCCACCCTTCTAGAAAGGCTTCTGTGGCCGGCTCGTGCTCTTGGCGTCGACGAGCGATGACACAAATAAACTCCTCCTTGCGGCCATGGCGTTCCTTCGGCTGCCGTGCACTGACTTTGACTTCTTTGCTAATTACCACAGGAGCTACCCGTACGTCATCCTCCCACTCGGCACGTCTTCTCCGGCAAATGCTCCTTTGATCGTCTGTGCCTACTTGTACGATGGAGCTATTATTCCGAGTGCCGATACCAAACCCATGCGTGGCTAACAGCGCCACGTCGCTGCGCTCGAGACAGGCAACTACTCTGGTGCATCAAGACTGTTCAATATTCACAGCAGACTTTCCATTCCTTGACGCCAGCCAACTGAAATGACTCCCAGAAAATTTGCTGCTCTAGATGCTCAACAAGTTGATGTTACAGTCAGCATGCCAAATGTTTCAATGACCTCATAGGAGCTGGAGTACAGCATCGCTTTCCTTCGCACCGCTCTCCGCAAATGAGCTGGCAGTGAGATCGATCCCATTGCCGAGGAGGGAACGCTAATTGTTCTGCCGGTTGCGCTGACGAGGTATACGCTTCGTCCGGACGGAGCATCTCGGGCTGAAGCGTTGCCGAATGAATGTCGTAGGCATGCAGGCACTCCATGATAGTCTTCGCCCTGTCCGTGAAGTTTTTCAAGCTATCACAGTCGACAACAACGTGGGCAGAGGCTATGGATTTTTGCTGGTCAAGGCGCCAGATATGCAGCTCGTGAACGGACTCAACACCTGGGATCTGAACCGGTCAGTTTGCAACACGTCTCGTTGCGGACCTGCAGAATCTAAGTCCTACCAACTCCATATCGCGCCTGACATCCTCGACGTTGATGCCACTAGGAGCAACTTCCAAAAGAATGCGCCCGCTTCTTTTCGTCAGTGGAAGGGCCGTCGTGAAGATTGTGATGGCGATGAGAATGCCGAGGGTCGGGTCGACATAGTATCTTGCCTCGCCAGACGCCTTCCATATGACGAGGGCGGCAACAATAACGCCAAGGTTATTGATAGCGTCGCCGATGACGTGAATCAAGGCCCCCAACATCCCCAAATCCCGACCAGGATGCGCTGGTGTGGCTGCGGTGTGCTTGTGTTCATGGTGGCTCTGGGCGTAGTCAGTGGCTGTTGCTTGGAGAGGAAGCTGAGCTTGGGAGCGACCATCAGACTCACAGTCGCTGGCTGTGCCACCGCCTCTCCTCCACTCATCGGAAGCGCAGGTTCCTCCCCATCTTCTGATGGACGATTGTACTCGTGGTTGTGGGCGTGGCTAGGGTCATGCTCTTGCTTCGCAATCAGCCATAATGAGCAGCAGGCTGCTCGTATATATATTTATAGGGCTCACCGTGAATAACTGACATGACCAAGATATTCAGGCCTAGGCCAACACATCCTAGTATTAAAACCACCTTTGGGCTTTCGATTGCTGCCGCCGATGTTTGTCAGTTGAAAAGGTCCTTGCGAGCTTTGGACCACCGGAAGCTTACGAGTGATATGCGTAAACCTTTCAATAGCTTGGACAAGTATGCTGACGCCGAGGGCGAGCAGAACGACGCCATTGAAGAAAGCACCGAGCAATGTCGCTCGCTGCCATCCAAACGTGTACTCCATCGGTGGCGGTTGTGTGTGCTCTGAAGCCTGAAGCATGTTCAGCTTGAGACCTGGCAGTACAAGTCTAGTCAGATGCCGTGCTTACCATGAGCGCAACTAGAGCGACTGCCAACCCCAGCAGGTCACCCAGCTAACCGCCGTAGATTATCAGAATTTGATCTAGGTCAAGTTTTCGCCGTTGCACTTACATAGTGGAATGCATCTGCAACTAAGGCGAGGGAGTGCGTGTAGAATCCGGCTGAATTGGCGTTAGTACTGTTCAGAGTTCCAGAGAGTATGCGCTTTCGAAGTGAAAGAAACCACTTGCCGACGAGTTCAGCGACAAAGAAGGACAACGAAATGATCATTGCAGCGATCAAGCGCTGCTTGCGAGTGGCCCGGGTGTGAGGCATGGCTGTCAATAGGCAACGGAGTATAGCTTGCGCAGAGCTGATTATGAATAGTTGACGTTTAAGCATGAAGTTAGTGCAGAAGCTGCCAAATATCATTACCAAGAACTTGTTTTGCATGTTTTAAAGTCCCGTACTGGTCTGGTCAGCGATTTCCGAAGTACCTCTCTCACATGTTGCATGCATGCATGTGTAATAACCTTTCAAAACACAAGTCTTCCCAAGTGTATGTCGGTCTGCTTGGTCTTGGGTTGGGTTTGTGGGATTGAACCAAGCGGGAATGCAATCGCATAGACTAGCAGCAGGCTCTGGAGCACCTGAACTCGGCAGTTGGCGGTCACTGTCATCAGCTTGCCAGTGACAGTTTTGACTGTTATTTACGCAGACATAGCCAAGGACAAAATGAGCGTACACAATAGTGCCCTGGAGCATTTTATAAGGCAGTATTCATGCGCTGGTTTTGCTGAAACAGCTCATGATCACCGACGGGCAATAGCAGGGCTTGTCACGAACGACGCCATTTGTTTGCGAGATCTTCCACTGCCTAGCTCAAGTCGCAAACAAGGCTTAGGGCCACAAGCGTGACTAAAGTATGCTGCTTAATCAAGTGCCATACGGTGCTCTGTGCTCTGGTACTGTGCTGATGCAGTGCGTGCAACACAATCTACGGATTCCGCCCCGGCTGTGAATCATTACTTGAACGCTGTGGAGCGGTCTGGTTCTACAAGCAAACTCAACCACAGAGGAGGTGCCTCGAGGCACCTCAGATGGCCATGACCTCGCAAAGGCGGGCCCGTGTTTGCAGTGTTTCGGAGACAGCGAAAACAGCAAGCAAATGAGACGGTATTGTGCGAATCGGAGGGAAAGCAAGCCTCATAGCAAGCCTCATGGCAAGCATGGTAGTGAAAGTCGTTACCAGGCTCCTTGAGTCGGATGTGCCCCAGGTTGTTGGGTTTGTGATGCGAGTGCATGTGGAATTGCCCAGCTAAGGGATGGAAGCTTGAAAGTTGATTGACCACCTGCAGTGACCACTGACCAACCCCAAGCACCCCCCTCACTCCGTGCGTACCAGGCCCAAAGCAGCAGGCGGTCTGCCCCCACACCATAGCTGCAGCTATTCTGCCACCCTCGGCGGCGACGTCGACCGACGACATCACCCCCCAACAGTCCCCTCGCTGCTTGGCGAGTCGCGCCGACAACGTGCTCACGGGTGCCATCAACGGGCCGTCATGCAATTGCGCCCGCGCCACGCCATCGTGCCTCTGCGATGAGAGACCAGTCGCATCCATGTCTCGAAATGTTGGTGCAACTACATCCGGTCCACGCAAGGGACCGCGATGGTCACACCTTCGCCAGACGAGCGGCGCGAGCTACGACCGCACCACTGTCGACTCGCCGGGCTCTCCAAGGAGCACTTCGACGCACTCCACGATAAAGGAAGAAGGGCGCCGTCGCGCCGAGCGGTACTGCCATGCCGCCGTCATCGATGGGTTCGCACGAGACGAGGTCCTGCTGAACCTCGACCAGCTCGGCGGCGATGTCAAGCCGGGCTCGCTCATGTCCATCGCGCCGGTGAAAGCAGATGCGACAAGGACTACATCTGGCGCATATGGCAGCATCAGCAAGCAGCCGCAAGAGCATTTCGACGGCTCGAGAGCCGCACCTAGCTCCCAGGCCGACGACTGCCAGCACAACCGGTACATCTTCGTCGCCAAGGACATGCCCAAAGATATGAAGTCCCGTCAGCCGGACGTGGAGGTCTGTGTGGTGAAGCACATTGCCGACGCCTTTGGCATAAAGAAGGGATCTCAAGTGTTATTAGCACCTGTAAGTTTCGAGCTTGTTCCCTGCGCGTACCTTGCCGTGCTCACAGTTGCCAAGGTGGACAAGGATCATCCTGCTGCAGAAGCGACCCACGTCGAGATGTCATTCAAAAATCAATACCTCTCGAGAGCAGACATGTGGCGCTTGACAGTCGGCGAATTGACCCAGAGAACCGTCTACAAGGGCCAATCAATCTTATTCATGGGCACCATCAAGGCTCAGGTCACGGCCGTTTATGTCAACGGCCAAAACGTGCACGCCGCCTTCTTCGTCCGCGATACTCGACCCATATTCCGCAGCGAATCTGCCAGATATGTGCTATTCATTCAGATGTCGCGAGAGATGTGGGACTTTGACTCCGACAGCTCCGGTGAAATCATGTTCACCAAGATTGTCAACGGCTTCTTGCCGGCCATGTTCAAGCGCTGGGCAATGTTGAAGGTGAAACACCTCGTCAGCATTGTGCTCTTTGCCCGCGTGGAATATGACACAGGCCTTTCAAACGAGCTCGCCACCTCTGCATCTCACAGCGATTACTACACCGGCATTCAGCCTTCCGGTAATCACCGGCCGTACAAGGACTTTTACCGCGTCGTGGTGAGCCAAATGGCGAGTGGAGAGTGGACAAAGATCCTCTACCAGCTGAAGAGGGAACTGAACTTCTTTCGGCGAGATATTAGTCAATATCACCAAACAAGCGGCGCTTTTGCGGCTCCAGGCTGCGACGACCAAGCAGCCAAAGACGCACCCGTGGACAGGATCAGGGCCGAATCTTCCTTGTCCATACATGGAAATGTGCTCGAGGCCATCAACCTGGCAGCATCCCAATTTGCTCACGACTACATCGACAGAGATCTGACGCGCACGGGCATTTCAATCACGGTCATCACCCCTGGGCCCGGTATCTTCGAGGTCGACTACGAAACTCTGAGAAGGACGACAGAGGCACTGGTCGGCAATGGCATTGGCATTGACTTGATCTGCATGCCCAGGATGCCACTTCATTCCGTACCTCTGTTCAAGTACCGAAACCCTCAGTATTCCGACGACGGCGCTCTCATCCACGGGTTGGACTTATCCCGCTCATTCCACAGTCGCGATAGCACTCCTAATCACCCAACACCGGTTATTGGAAGCTATCAATCCCTGACGGGGTCGTTGTCTCCAACCAAGGCTTACGGCGCCGTTCGTCACGTTGGTTCCCTTACCTCAATGGCATCGAATGAGGAGTGGTGCTACGCGCTGCCCCAGTGGCTGCACGTGTCCTTTTGGACTGGTGCATCGGATGAGGCGCTATCCTACGCCGGTATCGCCCTCACTGTATCGAACAAAGTCGAGCAAGATGACGAGGACGAGTTTAGAGTTCGATGCCGGATGTATGACTTGCAAATGAGGAGCGTGTTGGATGCAAATGAGATCGAGGCCGCTCCACTACAGTCGGATGTGCACTATCCGTCCCATGCTTTGGATGGCCATGGCAGCAGTAAGCGACGTCAGGATCGAACAGGCGACTCCTTCTATACCCCGAATTCCCGTGCTCCCGAAGCCTTGGTGGACCACGTCAGTGGTTTTCAGAAATTTGCACCCGACAGGCTCGTTCGACCCGGAGAAAGGTCCATCTGGAAACAGTTGCAAGACTTCGACGACTCGAGGAGCCGCTTGTCCGCAAGTCAGCACCATCACCATTCCTCAAAACATAGAGCCGATCTCGACGATGCATCTCGTAAGCAGGCGGCAGAGGATTCTAATGCCCTAGGGACTTCACTGCCCGAGCGAAAATCCGGCCATCACCTGCAGGCCTCTAGGAAATTCTCCTTGTCTACTGCTGAAGTGGAGAAACCGAACATTGTGCCCACGAAAAAGCCAAACAATCCCCCGGTCCCTGCTCACAAGCCACCACCCGCCAAGCCGCCGAAATTCATGAGACACATCAGCCTCGGGCAGCGCGGCTTCGGCGTCGCTGCCCCCAAAGCAGCGGTGGCCGAAGTCAAGGTGGAGACAGTGAGTGCATCTAATGTATCAGCTGGTAGCCTGCGAACCCCTTCGACGCCGCGGTCGCTTTCGGAACTGAGGCCCTCCACTCCTCGAACCATCACCAGTCAGTCGTCGTCAATGTCGGGGCAGAAGCTGAAGACGGACGTGAATGAGTCCAATGTAGATGGGATTCCTTCAACTCCAAGCATTCCCATATCCAAAAAAGCCGACCCGGCACGACCAGACCCAACGCCTGGCCAACAAAACGTGCCACCTTCGCGGCCGCCATCCAGCGCTCGACGGGAGAGGCAGAGTGATGATAACGACGTCCGCTACTCGAACGCGCTGCGGGCTGAAGATGCTCAGAAAGTGTATACCAGCAAGCTGCGCGCAGGGGTAGTGCCTGAGCTGCCGTCCACGTTGTCGCCGACCACGGCCGTTACTCCCTGGCTGAGCCTGCTAAATCCATCCAATCCCGATCACCACCGCATCGATGACACTGTCTTGTACAGCCGATGGCAGCATGTCTTCCCGAGGACGTCGGACATGAAAGTGCAAAAGTGGAAGACCTTGTGCTGCCCCGCCGCGGTGCCTCTGACGACCGAGTATTTTCCTTCCAAAGCTCAATTTGACGCGGAATACCAGAGGCACCCCTACAACATCGATCAGAACGCCGACGATGACCTGGCTGAGGAGCCAAGAACACGCAAGGAGTTCATGAAGGAGCTCATCAGCATGCGCTTCTCGCAAGGCTTCCAGGTCATCGTCGGGCCAGCCGTCGCACGCGCATTTGGGCAGAAGCTTGTGAAGATAGCCGATATCTTCTCCCGGGATCAGCTTCTCGAAGACGGCACCAGCGTCTTCATGTCCGTAGGCAACACCATACATCAACTCTCTTGCGTCAACGGCACAGAGGTCGAGGTAAACATCTACGTGCGCAAGCCAACCGAGACAAATCCCTCCTCCCAAGGCTTCTCCCCGGTATACAAGCCTGCGATCCGTACATTACTGGACAAGGGGTTTGAAACTCGCCAAGTTGACATCCTCACCCCAAAATCAGATCGAAATTGGAATACCATAGACTCGTTCCTTGCCGGTCACCACGATGAAATGATGGAAAGCTTGCGATTCTGGCGCGCGAGGTTCGTTCTTATTCCTCTCAGCCCGAAGCATCCATCGGTCTTGCGAACTCAGACGGTCGACAATCCTGAAGAGCTTCGGATCGAGGGCATCAAACGCTTAGCCCAGCTCTGGCAAAAGAACCGCTACTTGGCTCCGTCTGAGAAGCGATTCCAATCCCGGGACACGCGCCAGAACCCGCTGGATATTGTTTACAAAACAGAAGATCCCTCCCTCGTTATTGCAGCCGAGCTGGAGACCTTGCCAATACTGGAGGGTATAGAAGGCACTAGTCGCAAGGGCAAGCTCGTGACGAGAAAGGAGCGCTTTCAGAAGTCTCATCTCAATCTGGCTGCCTTAGCAGAGGCGATGCAGCAACCGGTAGAGAACGGAGGCGTACCTTTGCGGAATCGACGATGGCATCTCCGCCTACACAGCGCCTCATTTATTGGATCGGACATGACTACCTGGCTTCTGGACAACTTCGAAGACTTGGAGGACCGCGAAGATGCCGAGCAGCTTGGCAATGCTTTGATGGTCCAGGAAGAGCCGAAGGGCAAAGATAAGGACAAGGATAAGGAAAAGGACAAGGAAAGGGACAGGGATAAGGATAAGGACAATAACGAAGACAAGGACAGGGACAAAGATCACGACAAGGATAAGGACAAGGACAAGGACAAGGAACGAGAGAAAGACAAGACAGAGTCCAAGGGCGACAAGGGCAAGGGGCTGTTCGTTCACGTCGAAAAGCGGCATCGGTTTCGAGACGGCAACTACTTCTATCAGATCGCCCCTGAGTTTGCGAAGCTACAGCCCGGTTGGTTCAGCTCAAGGCGAAAAGACGCATCGGTGCCGCCGACTCCCCAATCGGAGACGGCCGGCCGAGACTCGCCGCACGCGGGCTTCCCGCGGCCGACAGGCTCCAGCGATGGGCACTCACCAGCTTCACTTACCCCCACGGCATCTACCGCTTATGGAGGCAAGGGCCGTCCGAAGGTCGTCCTCAGCAAGATGGTCAAGTACGACGTCGACCCTCGCAAGAGGTCGTACCGGCCCGAGCGCATCGACTTGCACTACGATCGCCTCCACAACCCAGATAACTGCTTCCACATCCGCATCGATTGGTTGAACACAACTTCAAAGCTGGTCCAGGATGTCATTGAGGGCTGGGAACGAGAAGCGAGTCAGTACGGGCTGCGCCTTGTCGAGGTGCCCATCAACGAGCTCTCCAAGGTCACTGAGTCGAACCCGTTCCGGAAGCCGTACCCCATCAAGCTCGCCGTGCGGCCCCCGGACGAGAAGCCGGATGCGTACTACGACCCAAACTCGCTGGGGCCGCAGGCTGGGCCGAGCAGGCACTTTTACCAGGTGGCTCTGCTCAAGAGCTTCGACTTTGTCCTGGATATAGAGGCGGCGTCCAACTTCCCCAGCAACGTCGACGTCCGCTACTCGTGGGGCAAGCCCGACTTCAAGTACACGCAGTTCATCCACCGCTCCGGGGCGCTCCTCGCGCAGATCACCGACGACGGAAACTTCCTCGTCTTGGCGAACCGGCTGTACAGCAAGAGCGCCGCGGCCGTTCGGGACAAGGAGCTGCGCGTCCAGAGCCCCGTCGACCCACCGCACCACGACCGTCCGGCCGGGCGCATGATGAGCATCGGCGGCGGCGGCGCATACGGCTCGCTCACCATGCCGGAGCCCACGCCCCTTGCCTCTCCCATGATCCGGCCGACGTTCCACCATTATTCGCCCGCGTTGCGGCCCCTGGATTTTCTCGCGCCCCCAGTCGCCAAGGCGCAATCGCAATCCGCGGTCCGCGCCGAGGAGGAGATCATCAAGGACGAGCTCGAGGGCTTCTGCAACGACGAGCAGGCCCTCGAGGCGTTCTACAGGGAGATGCTGGAAAAGGGCCAGCGGCCCCACGACACGCCCCTGTCGATCGGCGCCGCGGTGCCCCCGGCGCTCGAGGCCGTCCCCGAGGCGAGCATCCCGTCGCTGGGCCTCCCGCCGGGCGTGCTGGTCGGCGAGGGTGGCGCGCCCGTCAGCGCGGCGGCCATGGCGAGCATACGCATGGGCAGCCCCATGGGGTTCCTTCGGAGAGGCAGCGTGCAGTACGATGGCATGGGCCTGGGCTCCAAAGGCACGGGCAAGTGAGCATGGCGTCTGTCGGGTTGATGCTCGCTTGGTTGACTGGACACTTGGGGGTGCAGGAGTGTTTCAACGCGGGGGCTGCAGCGCCTGTGATGACGATATGAGGTGTTCAATAGGTCCTTGAATAGGCAGTGATGGTCATAGTTTTGTGGACTGCGTTCTAATTACGCTATAATGTAATCGAAGACTAGATGCCAAACGCGGCATGTCGAAAAGGACAGCAAATCTGATGGCCTGGATTCCTCATGGCTTGGGAAATGAATCTTTTCGTGCCTGAAATGCAACAGAGAACCTCCCTTCCGTACTTCGCCACGGGCCCCATTCTTTGCCATACGCCCCCAGGAACTCCAGTGATGAATAGCGCAAAAGGGAAATAAGGGGGGGGTAAAGCAAATAAGTTATGAGCAAGTATGTTACACGGCGCGCGATGCTGCGGCTGCGAGTCTTAGATACAACGGAAAAGGGCAATAAAGGGATGGGTGGCTATGTGCAGGCGGGAGGTACCGCTCATCTATCTATGCGCATAGATGCAAGATGTGGTATCAAAGACGAGACAGACGTCGTAGGACCAAGGTTTGTCATAAGGAGGATTAGTTAGGGAGGCGTTTAGGAAGTTCCGGTCGCTGTCTCGCCGGTAGCAGCATCCGGATAGTCTGCAAAGCGGGTCAGTAAGCGCGGGAGAGAATGGGGGGGAGGGGAGCATCGCGACGGGATACGCACAGAAAGAGCAAATAGCAATGATGGCATAGAGGCATATCAGCAGGAAGCCCTCCAGCCAGTGACTCTTGCCGTCGCCAATGAGGTAGTTGGTCAAGAGCACCGCGACGAACATGACGGCGACCTGGAAGTTGTCGAAGCTCAGATTCATGTCGTCCATGCCCTTGCCCCAGCCGATGACGACGAGCAGCGGGATCAGGAACAGCGCAACCTGCATGCTAGAGCCGACGGCGACGCCAATGGCCAGGTCCATCTTGTCCTTGATGGCGACGGTGACGGCGGTGGCGTGCTCGGCAGCGTTGCCGACAATGGGAAGGAGGATCAGGCCGACGAACTCGATGGACAGGCGGCCGTTGCTGGTGACGGCGTCGATGGAGCTGACCATGAACTCGGCGAGAAAGGCGATGACGACGGTGCATGCAGCCAGCGTAGCCAGGGCCACCAGGAAGTGCAGTTGCGGCTCCTCCTCGTCGTCGTCATCGACCACCTCGCCTTCCTTGTTGAGACGCGGCGGGCTCATGAGCATCTTGGACAAGCGCTCGTTCTCGTTATGGTCGGGCAGGCCGTGGCTCATGAGAGACCCAGGCATGGCAAGTCCTTGCCTGATGGCGCCGGCGTTGATGCTGCCGCGGTTCCAGGGCTTCATGGGGACCTTTTGGCTCTCCTCGTTGAAGACTGTCTGGTGGGTCTTGAGCTGGAAGAACAAGTAGGCAGCGTAGACGATCAGCAAGATGACGGCTGTGCCGCGAGACAGGGCCGCGACCCTATCAGGCCCAGTCTCCTTGGCGGAGTCGAAGACGGTGGGTACGATGACGGAGGCGGCGGCGAGAGCGAGCAACGACGCGGCCGTTTGGGCGACGACGGTGTTGAAGAACTGCTCCTGGCGGCGCAGGCCGCCAAAGAAGAAGCAGCAGCCCATGACGAGAAGCAGGTTGGACAGGATGGAGCCGATGAGGGATGTCTTGACAATGGCGACCTTGTTCTCCTGCAGGGCGATGATGGCAACGATGAGCTCGACGGCGTTGCCGAAGGTGGCATTGAGCAGGCCGCCGAGTGTCTCTCCGGTGCGCAGGGCGATTTCCTCGGTGGCGAAACTCAACAGGGCGGCGAGAGGGATGATGGCAATGAAGTTGACGACGAAGACGGCAACTCGGCTGACCGAGTGGACGTAGTTGATGGCGAAGCCGACGGGGGCGGCGATCAGGAGAACGTTGATCCACGAGTTGAGAAAGGTCCTCTGGAGCTGGTTGGCGACGGTAAAGGGCTCCTTGGGTTCGACGTGCCTGAAGAAGGTGCTGTCGTTCTTTTTCTTGTCCTTCTTGTCGTCGTCGGCTTCGGCAGCGCGAGCCACGTCTTGCTTGGCGGCGTCGTCGTCGGGCTTCCGGTTGCGCAGCCCGGTGCCCTCGCCGTCGATGGACCGGTAGGAGCCCGCCTGCTCGTCGCTGTGTCCCTTGCTACCGGCCGTCGTGGAGCTTTCGAGGTCCTTCTCCTTGTCATGGTCACCGGGCACGGCTTCGGTCCTGGTGTTCGGGGCGGTGGCGGCATGGGTCAACAGCTCGCCGTCGGCGCCGCGCTGGTCCTCCAAGCGGCCGCCGTCCCAGGTCTCTGCGCGGCCGCCGCCCTGCTTGCCCCAGGCGACATGTCGGAAGGGGTTCCAGGCCTGGTCGGTGCTGGAGCGGCTGACGTTGTGCGCCTGGCGCTTGTTTCTGAAGTGGTTGACTGCCACGGCAATCGCATCGCGCGTCATGTTAGCGCATGCAGATGTCAAACGCCTTTCGGCGTGGGCGCAGCGTGGGGAGTCGCAGCGCCGTCGGCAGGGGAGTTGAAGGGAAGAGAGAGAGCATGAAACAGGTCGTCGAGGAGCAGAGGGCTGCGGACAGAGATGTAGCGGCCGGTGGAGCCCAGCGTTGCAGCCGCGGCCGCATATCCGGCAATGGTGGGCTGGGGAGGAAGCAGAGAGATGCGGGAGGATCGGGTGCGCAGGGGAAGGGTGAAGCGAGCGGTGCAATTCATTGCAGACAAGAAACGGGGTCGAAGGGGGCTGTGCCAGGTCTAGAAGCTGTCGCGAGACGAATGGGGTGCTGACGGCAACACCTCCAGCTTCCAGACGTGGCAAACTCGGCACGACCCGAGCAGCGAAGCCACACTGGCTGGCGACGATGATGATGACCGGGCGCCAATGGAACAAAGGACAGGGCAGCAGGCAGCAGGCAGCAGAAACTCACAGGTAGACATGATGGCGACTCTGGCAGCCGGGTGTCGTGGTTGCACCCTGCGCTGGGCGGAGCAAGGATGCCTTGCTGCTCGTGCGTGGTTTGTCCGCTTGGCAGACGGTGAAGGGTCCTCTCGGCAGATGCGGATGCAGGCAGACCAAGCGATCGAATCTCGGTGCTTCCTGCGTCTTGCGTCTTGGCCGCAATGCAAAGGCTCGTCGGCGACAAATTGGCGAGCCCCTATTAATATGGGGGGAGTCGTTGCAGATTCCCGCCAAGTGTGGGGATAGGATCCGCTAACTTAATCGGCTTTGCTCGTCGGCGGCCTCGCGCGTGCGCCAGCGATTCCAGTTCCTGCTGCGCCGGTCAGATTTCGACCTTGAGCACGACTCGACGACGCTCTCGTGGCCGGGTGTGGCCTTGTTGGCGGCGCAGAGCTTGCGTCTTGGAGCTCCGTAGCCGCGCCGCAGCAGCAACACAGCCCCCCTCAGAGCCCTCGTGGCAGCGGCGGGGACGGGCAGGGCACCCAGCCAGGCAGTCGTAAAGTGCCTGACACAACGCGAGGAGTACGTGACGCACCTTGCAGCGAGAATGGGCGCCCCTTTGGGCAAGACGTCAGAGGTCCGCTCGGCTGCTGACGGCGCCGGCGTTTGCTGGTATTCTGTACGACCGGCCGGCAGACGGATGCTGACGAGCACGACCACGGCGTCGACAAAGCAAACTTAGTACTCGTAAGGTAGCTCACTGAGAATGTGCAGCAAGTCGGTGCCGGGAGAAAGGGATTCGATTATCCAAGAGATCAAGTGAAGGAGGGAAAGGACGCGACTTGAATCATGAAAGGGGACATGGCAGGAGACATCAGGCACACCCGAACGCAAGGGAAGCCGTGGCCCGAGCCAATAGGCTGGATCCAGGCGGCGGCGCGAGACCTTGTTTTGTGTTGGGCTGCTCCCGCCAAAATTAAGGTACCTCGAGCTAGCTGGGCGGCCTCCGCCTTCACCGTCACCATCGTCGACTAAGTTACACCTCCCGTTGCATGACCTCGTGCCCTGCCGTACGTTGCGTACAGTACTGTGCAAGGTGGTTTTCACTGGCTGGTACGGAGTCGAATTCGACCCATCACCCGCCCTCGACGTCCACGGCGCTCGCTCCCTTTGTCCTGCACGTACGAATGTGTGGCCATGCAGTGCAAACCACGGAGCATCCATGCCATCGCAAACATGGCCCTTGGCCCGGGTTAGGTTTGCTCTTGCGCAGTGCCCAGACCCGATACCCGCGCTCTATCCGGACTCCCGTCTGGGCAATCGCTTGGCTTCTTGGCTTCCAACCTTGGCGATCCAGCCTTGGCATGGACGCATACATCAAACAAAGCACGCATCAGACACGTCATCGATCACGTAGCTTTCCTACAAGTATCGTCTCTAACGGTCGCCCACCGCTCGGGTCACCAACGGCCGGTGCCGTATTAAAATCAATCAACTCCCGTGGCTTGCATGCCGCTAATCACAGTGCCAACGGTTTCCCTGACGTCACCCTGGTAGTTGGCTTTGTCGTCTGCAGGTTTTGATTGAATCCCTGTGACCTGAACCTGACAGCGCCTTCGCAAGGCAGCCCGGCCCAAGCCCGCTATTCCCTTTCTACGAGTACAGACACTCCATCCGTAACATAATAACCTCGGAAAATTCGTCGACACCCCACATGCCTTATTGAGTGGAGGAGCCAATCATCAAGCTGTTTGTGAGGCGCTGCTAACGTAAAGGGGCAGTTGGATCAGCTTTGCTACCACTGTCACTGGTCAGGGAGCGCTGCGGGGCGACGACGAATCTTCTGAGTGTGTATCCGAAACCCGTCCTGAGCTGCATCACGCGCCATAGCTGCACAATTCAGCGCGGTGCATTAAGTTTGAAGGGAAGTCCTCCTATTTGTACTCCGTACACGGGTAAATCTCTATTCGCACACGCGCCCCATTAAACATACGTACCGCCGGCAGCCCGCCGAGGCCACCTTGTAGCGCGCCAGTCTGGCAGGTACAGGTACGGCGTCCGAGTATATGTCCTTTCGCTCTTCCGACGCGGCACAGGTGCAAACGCTTCGTGAGCGCGGTTTTCGTAAGCATAGCTGCCTTCGTAAGGCGTTGTTGACCTAAGATTAAGTAGTAGCAATTAAGTCGGAGGGTCCGCCTGCAAAAAAGAGCTAGATTAATTAACGGCTTGAGGTATCGCAGCTTGGGTCAGCTTCTTGTGCGGCGCCTCGTGAGACGGCAGCGACGTGCGTGTAAGCTTCAACTTCAATGCGTTTGTCGCCGTCGTGCATTTGCGCGGTACCTCTACGAGCCAGGTTCGGGTACTACAAGGGGGCGGGGAGGACTCAATCATTATGTCTAGAACTTGACATCCGAGCCAACACCACACTGCAGCCTAGCCATCAGCCGCTATGTCTTCTACAACGCATCACGCATGATCCCTGGGTGAAGGGCGCCAGCCGACGGAACCCAAATCACCCATACTGCAAGCATCCGAGGCGACTCTTCGCTCCAGCGAATATTCTTGCTCGATTCCAGCGCCTCGCCAACGCAACGCTGACGGGCCCTAGGGTAGCAACCTAGATGGACGCAGCGAGGTCGAGACCTTGGTCAACAGCCAGCTCGACACAGTCGACAGGTGGTCACCTCGATGTGTCCACCCGTAGCTGTTCACCGACTGTTTTTATGTCGGGCCAAAATGGTAGGTAGGCCCGATTTGCTGTTCGATTCCCCGCCAACACTGCGACGCAGCAATCTCAACTCTCTTGCAACCACCGATTGTGCGAACTGGGCTCCCACCACGCATATCCGCGCCTGTTTCGAGCTTGAATAGGACGCCAACCGTACGAGACATCCCACCTGTGGCTCTGACGGACATACAGCACGTAGAAGCTGCCGAATTCGGGCCGTACATATCACAAATTAGCCCCTTGTACAAGCGGCTGCGGCAGTTTACGGACAGCGCGGGCGAAGAAAGCGGTAGATTTAGTTGCAAAGGCTACTACGGTCCATCTCCACTATCAATTATCCCTGATATTTATTTCGACGAAGAATTTCGCCTCGAAAATCCACGAACTTTCGATGTCGTTACCGAGCGCTCAGAAGTCGTGCGCTGGACTTCAACGACCCGGGACGCAAACAATCGAGGCGCTCCGGCGCCGAGGAAAGCACTGGCTACAAATGTGATTCTCCAGGAGAAACTCTCATGGTATATGGATACCGCGGAGGTACATCTGATCAACTCCATCTCTATGGCCTCAACGAACTTCTTCTCGGCTCTCAGCTCTTTGAGAGAACGTCACTTGGAAGCAGCAGAATTGGTTGAGAAGATAATAGCGCTGCGCAAGGATCTTGCATCGTTGGATAAGGATTTGGTAACTGATGGCCTGAGACTCTTGCGAAAGCGGCAAATATCCCACAATTTGCAACAGCTCCAAGATACGGCGTTGCAACTGAAGTGCATCGCGGACGGAGTCGCGTCTTGCGAGTCGCTTGTCGATGAAGGGCAGGTCGAAAAGGCTCTTGCTGAGATTGACGCCACTGAGCTATTGATGGCTGGAGAGCGCGATGAGCTATCCGGGGACGAAACATCGACACAATTTCATCTCCGAGACGTACGCGGAGCTGCGGCATTGCAAGGTGTGGATAGGGACCTGACGGTTCTCCGCTCTCGAATCGGCAAGGTTTTCGAGTCCAAGATTCACAGTCTGCTCATCGGAGACTTGCGGCGCCATGTCCAGTCCGTATCGACGCAGGAAGTGCTGCTTAGGTGGGAGGCTGCGTCACTTCGGACCAAAGGGGGTTTTGCTCGAGAGCTTTCAACTTTTCCTGCTTACATGGGCGTGACTGACGAGCTAAAAACGGCACTTGTCTCCAACATTTCCGGACTTCATCGATCTAGGTCTCTTTCGATGGCCATCCAGGCGTACCGGGAACTGGTGCTACGAGAAATTCGTAACATCGTGCGCAGACCACTACCCAGTTCGACTGGGGACGCCGAATCCGTCTCATCGTCAACCACCGGCGGGGGCCGCGGTCGCACAAGTCAGGAGAAATCCTCTGCCCTTGCCCAGAATCTTCGCGCTCTCGGTGCAGAAGATGCTGAGAGACTATTCTCCACCATCTTCATTGGCATCGCGGAGACTTTGAGGCGACTAAAGACTCAGTCTAGTATTCTCTTGGATATAGCTTGCACCGTCCGGAACCCCGATACCCAAGACCAGGTTAAGTCTCCCACCATTCGGTCACCAGTGGGTAGTTTGAACGCTGCCGGGAACGGCTCAATGGTTGAATTCCAGGAGGAGATACACGTTGCACTTGACCTTTCTAACCTTTTGGGTATGGCAGTCGATATGAGCCATGAGAGAATCAACAAGATTCTACGGACTCGATCTGAACAAGCTACGGGCTTGTCCGTCCCGCACTTTCTTCGCTACTACACTCTCAACCTCTTCTTCGTCAACGAATGCGAAGCCATCTCGGCTCGAGAAGGGGCGGCGCTAAAGACTATTGTCAACGGCCATATTCAAGACTTTATTAAGGCGCACGGCGATAGAGAAAACCAGGCCCTTGCCCATGGCATGGGGTCCGATACCTGGCAAGAGAAAGATTTCAATGCCAAGGATAATGAGATTCTAAAGCAGATTCTCGAATTCAGCACCATGGACCCGCCGGCAAGGACCGAGATGACAAGAATTTGGGAACCACTACCGGAAGAGAAAGCCGAGGAAACGAGCGACACAGAGCATAACACAGCCAAAGACAAGATCCGAAAAGCCACGATCGATAAGGAGACATTCCTGCTCCCATACTCCGCTGTCCTTTGTCTTAGGGGAGCTTCAAGCTTTCTCCACATGATAGGCGGTATTCCGTCCATGACACCGGATATCGCCACAGCACTTGTATCGTACCTGACGTTATTCGATTCCCGGAGCCGCCAGCTTATCCTCGGGGCCGGCGCCATACGCTCGGCCAGCCTCAAGAATATCACAGTGGCTCATCTGGCGCTTATGTCGCAAGCGTTGTCGTTCATCTCGACCATCATCCCGCATATGCGCGAGTTTGTGCGGCGCCACGCGCCGCCCAGCGCAATCAGCGCGAACCTCATGGGCGACTTCGACAAGGTGCTTCATGCCTTTCAGGAGCACCAGGACATCATCTGCCAGAAGATGGTGGGAAGAATGGCGTCACGCTCGCATTTGCTTTCCAAGGAGGCACGCGAGACGGATTGGGGAAAGGAAAGCGACGGAGAGGTGCGTAGGTACATGACAGACCTAACCAAGGACACGAACAGGCTATACAACGCGCTCAGCAAGCGCCTGCCCCAGACGGCGGTGAAGCTGGTTATGGTTCCGGTGTTTACGATCTACAAGGACCATTTGGGGACGGCGTTCAAGGAAGCAGACCCAGATACGGAGACTGGTCGTGATTGGTACGACCCAGATAATCCCCCTTCCACCATGAACGACGTTCGTGCAGTCATTCATGCTAACTGGTATGTCCAGCATGCGTCGTGATGTCGAGCACCTCATTGAAAGATTGGGCAAGGCTGACGGGTTTGGCGATCTGGGCACTTTTCTCCTAGACATTATCGAGAGCAAGGACATTGCGGTTGCTCCACCCACGGATCTACTACCTGCGCCTACAAAGGAAGAGCCAGCAGTTGAGGAGGCAGTCGTCAGAAGCGAAGAAAACACCGAACCTCTTGCGGAGAAGCTCGGGACTGGAACCTAAGTAGGCTTTTTTGTTTGAGTTATTTTCATGTGGCGGTGCTTGAGTAGTCCCGGCCAACTGCAGTCCTGCTAAGGTGATTTCGTTAACCACGAGAGCTGCTGCGTGGTGGAAAGGACAAGATCCTCTCTGACGTTTGCACAGATAGGCGGCAGACCATTCGCCGCTGGTTTTTCTAATCTAGTTCAAGTCCTCGTCGTTGACTTGCGCCGATGGTGCAACACTGTATGGTGATTCACGCTGCCATCATCACAGCTCTTCTGAGAACAGCCGCGGTGAAAGAGCACGCATGCAACTGCCTCTCAAAATTGCATGATATGATTCATATCAAACCTTCATGTACGCCATAGTATCTAGGTCTCTAGCCAGTCGTGAGCAACGCCTCGGACCCGTGTCCTCCGAAGCAGTAGAGCTCAGGTATCATTGAATGCGCCACCCGTCTGCCCAAGAAAACAAGCTTCAAAACGCCTTCTCGATCCCCATGTCCATGCTTGTGTCTGCTACTGGAGTGCCACTTGCCACCATCCCGTCATGATGCCGTGTTATCAACCCCACACACGTTCCCAGACCCATGTTTCCGACCGAATCGTGGCCGAGGCCTCCTCTCATCTAGATCCAGTCCCCGTCTAGCTCTGCGTCTTCGCTGGCCTCTGTGCTCTGCTTGCGTGGCCGTCCCCGTTTTCGCGGCTGCGAGCTTGACCGCGCGCGCTTCTTCCGGCCACCTGGAGTGCCACCGCCCTTCCGCTTCCTGCCCCGATCCGCGCCGTCGTCGTCGTCACCCTCGCTCGGCGTGCCGGGCCCGTCAACGCCCATGTCATCATCGTCGTCGTGAGCAACCTTGAACTCCTTGTCTACGTTCATGAGCTCTACAAGCGCCTTGCACGTCTGCGCCATGCTCTGCTCCGATTCCAGACCGCGCATGTGCGCCGCGATCTCGTCCCAGAGTTTTTCCCCGTGCACGCCCTGCACCTTCGTCGGCACCTTATTGAGGTCCTTGGCCAGCGCCTTGGCCTTGCTGTCGTGCCGGCTCGTTCCCATGCCATACAGCCTTCGGAGGTGCGTCCGCGCGTCCCACAGAGATAGCAGGATCATTGACGCCGCCGACAGCTGACGCAGACGTCGTGGCTCAACGGACAGTGTCATCGCGGGAGGTGCCTCGCCTTGCCGGAAATGCCCGTCTGCCGCCAGCTCTGGCATGGGCCCTGCCGACATGAGCTCTGTGGTAGCCGGTGCTTGACTGTGGTCTACTTCGTCAACATCCATCCGAACGTTGAACACTTCCGACTCAACTGCCTGGGCAACTGTGGCCCCTGTGCCGGTGACGATACTCTCCATGGTGTGCACTGCTTTTTGCAGCTCGCCCACCGTCTGGTACTCGAAGAAAGCCACGTTCTCGATGATGAATCGCGAGAAGTCCACATGTGGCGGAATATCTCCTGTAGCATCCAGCCTGCCTAGGTCAAAGTCGACCTGGCCACAGAGCTTCTCCACAAACCGTTGGCGGCTCTTCATCTTGCTGATCTTGAGCACCTCCATCAGCAGATGCAGCTTGGGCAGGAATGCGTCGACAGTTGCGCCGTGCGAGTCCTTCACAATGTCTCGTTGATATCTGTACGCTGACTGTACAGCCTTGACGTACTCTCTCTCAAGGACCGTCTCGTGCTTTTCGTGGAGGGCTCTGTGTTCCAGAAACGCGAGCTCCGCGATCTTCCGGTTGGCCGATGTCTCCAGTGTGATCAGGGTTACGCCGGTTTCCTTGGGATGAGTCAGACCTTGCCGATTGATGCTGCCCAAAACCTCCATGGCCAGGAAGGCATGCTCGTCTTGGCTCCCCAACGCGATGCGCGTGATGTCTCTAAGAAAGCGCTGGGTCGTAGCGCTTGCAACATCGTCGAAGTTTGTTCCACCCATGACTGTCAGCTCCTTCTTCTTGTCGCTGAGAGAGCCATGGTCAGCCCCAGCCTCAGACCGTTTTTCTTCCGTCAGAAGGAACTCCTTGAATGACCTGAGGATCATTGTTTCGAGGGTTGGCACTCGGTCCTGGAACACCTGCTGAAAGGCTGTGTACACTTTGGCTAGGACGTAATTGCGAGGCCACGACTGGCAAACTAGCCCAATGGCTTCGATTGCTGCCTTTCGAGCTTCCAACGACTGCGGCGGTAAGGCGAATGGCGACAGGATGTCGACTATCAACCTGGGAACAGAGTCACCCTGCCAACGAGGGATCTTGTCTCTGAACGTTTGTATCTGCTGGTCCAGATCACAGTGCTTGCCGACGCTGCCCACTATGATCGCATAAGCACATAGATGGTTGAGTCTCTTGTTGTCCAGTGGCGCTTTTCCCAGCTTCTGTATGCCCATGAGACTGGATGCTACCAGGTTTGCCAGGGGGTTGAAATCCTTGAGCAGCTCGCAGACGACGTGAGCGCAAGCGATCAAATCGTCCAACGCCCCGCGAGACGAGATCTTGCCGATGCCCTTGAGGAGCTGCAGGCGAATCTCGGCAAGGAATTCGGAATGAACGCTTGGCAACTGCGGGAGCACTCGTTTGTAAATGACAGTAACTGCCCGGAACGCGGCTAGTTCGTCGCGACCGGTGAAGCTTGCCAGCTGCGGTTTCAGGAGCCGGATCTGTTCAAAATTAAAGAGATTCGGATCAGCCTTGGCAAAGATGGTGAGCACCTGCAACGCATCGCGCCCAGAGGGGACTGTCGTGTCTTCAGATTCAGGGTTGTCGATAAGTCCAAACATAATCCCGACCAGCCTTGAGCAAACCGAGAACGGTCCCTCCAAGGACTTATTGTTGGGCCTGAGGATCGTCTGAAACACTTTGTCAAGGATTTCGGTGACGGTACCGGTCTTCACAGTCTGGATGATGAGCGCCACATGTTCGCTGAGCGACGTTTCAAAGGCGGCCGTGTCCTCGTTGGAATAAAATGGGGCAAACCAGATCTCTTCGATCATTTGCTTCGCAAGATCGCGTACTCCCTCGTCCGGATCTTGGACACGACGAAGCAGTCCATTGGCTATGGCACTTCGCAATTGCTTGCTTCGATTGCGAAGATAAATATCGCGAGCGAGCTTCATAGCTCTCTTCCTCACCCCAACACCCGCGTCTTGGAATCGTTCGATGATCTTCGGTGTCAAAGACGTTTCCAGTGCTGGACGCATCCCAATGCAACTGCCCAACAGGCCAAGAGCCGAGTCTCTCACCTGTGTTGAGGAGTCGCTGGAGCAGTCGAGTATCAGTTGGATTACGGTCGAGTCGCCATCCAGGATTGAAGGGTCCGTTTCGAGAACTTGATTGATGCTCTTCAAACTCTTGCTCCGGACAGTCGCTTGATCGCTGGCCATCGAGCCCAGAAGAATATTCAGAATCTTGGCAAAAGATTCACAGAGCGGAGACCTCAATAGGATGATTGAATAGGCAAATTTCGCTTGGTTCGCCGTCACCGCCATGAAGGTGTATTCGTTGGAAAGCCAATTTTTGTCGTCAATCATCATCCTGAGACGATAAGCTAGACGGCCAAGTTCCTGGTCTCGCTCGCCATCTTCCTCTTGAATGTTGTCATAGCCAGTGTGAATCTTGCTCGCCCAATCTGTGATCAGAAATGAGACTGCGCTCGAAAGATGCGGATCCTCTGAACACCGATCTTGTAGATATTCCAGGGTGGCGCGGTAAGGGCCCGACCAAGCAACGGTATGCTCAACAAGGCTCTTTTGCTCGAGGACGTGGGTTGCCAGGTCAGAAAGATACTGTGACAGTTCGCCAGCGTCGCTCCCCTCAAAAGAACTGGCCGTCTTCTTTACGTGCGACCGAAGGCGTGAAATTGCGGCACTCATAGTCCCGAGCAACTCCAAGGCCATGTTCTTCGCCGGCGCGGCAGTCTTCCCTGCTTCGAACAGCTGGACCATCATGACCATCAAGAGGCGAAGGAGGAGCTCAGCCGACGGCCAATCTGGTGAGTCTAGGCATGTTGTGAAGTCTTCGACGAAGAGATCCAGGAGATTTCGATACGGCGTGTCTCCAGACTTGGTCGAACCAATAGCCCGCTTGACGATAAAGTTGATAACGTAGGACGCATTGCGACTTGCCGAGTCGTTGAGTGGCGCGGCAGACGCTTCCAGCTCTTGGATAGCAACAGCATGTTGTTGTGCGCCTTGTTCCTCGCTCCTGACGGCAGACACGACTTGGTTACGTCTCGACGTGTCCAGCTCATCTGCTTCATTGTTCTCCTCGTCATCGTCCAGGCCTCTGAGAATGGCGGCCCGACCGCTTCCGTTGTTCGTGTCAGCTCTGCCAGAGCTTGCTTGAACCAATCGCATGATCAGCGCAGAGACAGGTTGAATGCTACCGCCATCAGAGAGTCTGAATTGCCGGGAGCTTTGCTTTCCAACTGGAAGCTTCTCGAGGGAGGTCAGGATGTCGTCGAAGATGCCTTGTCTTTGTTCGGGTTTAACCAGGAAAATCTGACACAGCATGTCCATCGAGACGGAGCGAATGCCATCGAATTTTTGCACGCCAATAGCTGAGTCCCTTTCAAAATACGCGTTCTCCACGAAGATGAGTTTGGATGCCGTAAACTCCAGAGTGTTGATGACCGTTTCGGACTGCTCAGTTTTCGCAACCAGCTCGGCGAGCAGCGCAAACAATTTCTGGCAGCAGACGAATGCAGACACAACGGGCTTCTTGTGCTTCTGTACCATCTTGAAGAGGCCAGCAGTCGTGCCCGAGTTGCGCAGTTCTACCAGTGGTATTACCAGGTCTTCGGTCACAGCCTTGAAGAGATCGACGCATTGGTGAACAATCGCTTCAGAGTAGAGTTGCTTGTCTTCGCGGCCGCCGCACAAGATGCGCAAGCACGTACGTGCGGCTTTCAAGGCCGTCTCAACTTCCGAGAGCTGTTGCATCCAGGATTCGAATGCGCTTTCGTCCCAGCTCTCCTCGGCGCGGAGTTCGAAGCCGTCCACCTGCTTCAGACTGGCTTCGCTCAGCTTCATGATCTGGATGAGGTTCTCCAATGGAACATCGTTGAAGCGTCTCAACCCAATCACCTTCTGAATCGCCCCATGCATCTTCTGCTGCGTCGCTGCGGTCATGGCAGGTCCGTGGTCAGGAAGCAAGGTCACAACATGGTCGGATCCAGGTTCCATCGCCAGAGAGTTTCCCACCGCTGTGAAGACAGTCCGCATCAGCGAGTCAAGGGCGTCTAATGCCGCCTCGCCCCGCTGACGCTGGTCAAGACTCGTAACGGTCACGCCCTGGCTGTCCGTGAGAATCTGGTGATGACCTCTTCGCGCAGAGAGGTTGTGCGGAGCATCTGGAGCGTCTACGACTTCAAGGTACTCTTCTCTCTTGATGTTTACCTTGGGCAGCTCTATACTGAAGGCTGCATTCGACTGCTTCACGGGCGGTGAGATGCCGCTCGGCAAAGGCTGACTCTGGGTTGCTGCTGGCTGTTGCTGGAGCGCGACAATACTCGGCTCTTGCAATGGATCCAATCCGGCGGCGTCAGCGTACGTGGATGGGTCGAAGGTCCGTTTCGAAGGTATGGCCACCTCTACCCTAACCGAAGGTGACCTGTGTGCCTCGAAATTCTCCGGTCGGCGCCCGGGCGTTTGAGATGAAGCGTTGGAGCCGACTGACGGCGATTCTCGAGTCGTTTTCGAAGGCCAGTTCGCCTCACCGTTCGCGAGTTTGGGGCTAGCGACGTTGGCCTTTGTCGACTTGAAGAAGCTTCCAACTCTATCGTATACACTTCTCGTCAACGGGGACAGGCCAAACGCAAGACTCTTGCCGGGAGCTGAGCTTGACGACGACGCCGCCGGCACTTCGGGAAATTTACTGTGAGGGGTCAGCGCACGTACTGTCGGTCGGCACGCAAGATTCCACATACTAATGCGTTCTCTGCGCCGGCTTCAAATCGTGCAACACATAGTCTGTCGTCTGCTTAAGGCTTCGCGACCCTTGTGGCTGATTCGCAGCTTCGCTGTTCACCTTGTCGAACTCGTCTCGCGGGAACAAGTCTGAGATGGGCAAGGCAGCCGAGCCCGAGCCCAGAGTCGGGTCTGGAATAATATCTGGCGCGACAGTTCAGCATACGAGTATCGAGGTTGGGGATCAAATCTGAGCGATGCCTTTGCTTACCTGGGAGGAAAGGCACGGTCGATGTCTGCGGCGAGTAGGGCAAGGACTCCTGCAGCGTGAAGGGTCGCGAGATGGAGTGGCGCGTTTGCGTCGAGCCTTGAAAGCCCCCAACCCCATTTTTAGGGCCATTCGCATTGTGTGGCTGCATGTTCACCGTATTGTCGCTCCTCACAAGAGTGCAACGCTTCAGGCATGGCTCAGGGACTGAGTTGGCCGCATTCGTTGCACCCAGGCCTCGGCGCGGCACAATGGGCCTATCGGCGCCGGGTTCGCGAGATGAGCACGGGCGCAGTCGACGCGAGGATCGGGCTCCTGACTCGAGGCCGGCGTCGAGACGAAGATGCGCCGTTGGAAAAGAATGTTGCTCAAGGCATCGTCTGCCTGGCCTGGCGTGAATTCAATACTCGTAGGGAGCCGGCAGGCGACAGCCTTGCGCGCGCCTACCTTGCTTGCGACGTCGAATGCCAATGTGGATCCGTGCATGGCGCTCCCCACCAATCAGAGCTTTTCCCGACGGAGGCATGTCCGCGCCTTGCCTTATCGGTTTTTCCGTGCCTGGGTGCAGGCCAACCTTCCCCAGACAATTTTCTTTGATCGCTGCGACTTTGCTCTCCAGGATTAAAAACCAGCGCAACTTGCCCGGACCAGACCCAAACGATGGCTGCAATCGGATCCATGGTGTTCTGCACCGACTGCGGAAACCTCCTGCCTGCGACGAAAGGGACGGAGAAAAATGTCCTGCAATGCGAATGCTGCGGCGCATGGAACAAAGGTGCGACTCGCCTTTTGCTAGTTACGAAACCACACCGTTGCTAATCGTCAACTCTGCTAGACACGGGGTCAAAAACGATCTTGACCCAATCTAAACCCTCCGACTTCCCTTCGTTTCTCCGACAGAAGCTGCAATCCAACGTGCAAGCCGTTGAACGACACAACATTCAGACCGAGACCGCCGCGCAAGAGCGATGCCCCAAGTGCGGCGGAGAGGAAGTGACATACACTACTGTCCAGCTGCGAAGCGCCGACGAAGGCTCAACAGTCATCTACAACTGCCCATGCGGCAACTCGTGCGTCCTTATCACGCGACTTACCGCCAGGCTGATGGCTGACGTATTTTTAGGTGGCACGAGAACAACTGAAAGGATCGCTGTCTTAAGTTTCATCTATCTTCTCTTGGTCATGCGGAAGCGCTTGCAGTTTCCGGGATCAGGGCATATTCGGCGTTGCCGCTCTTCTCGTACTCGGCCATATCCAATGCCACGATACAGCTCTCCCTAACGACCTTCTCCTTGTCCTGAAGGAAACGTTTCAGGATATCTTCGACGCCGTCTTCCTCACCCAAGCCTCCCAGAGCTTCCGCAGCCTCGTGTCGAACCATGCTGGCTTCGTTCACGTCGCTCAAGGCGGCTGTGAGAGCAGGAATAGATGCAGGGTGGGAAAGCTGTCCAAACACAAAGGCAACCTCGTGGCGGAACAGCGCCGACTCGTCCTGGAAGCCCTTGGCGAGAGCAAGGACTGCTGGAACTGCGGTGGGGCAGTCAGGTGGCGACGCCAGATCGCGCAGAGCGAACATGGCGCGATACCGCATGAATAGGGGCTGCTTGGTATCCATGAGTGTCTTCTCGAGTTCGTCGACGGTCTTTTCAGACTCGGGCATGGGAGGTGCGGGGTCGATAGAAGCGAAATCGCTACCTCGTGTCAGCAGCGTGTGCGGGCGAAGCCTGTCTGGAATACACTGTCCTCACCTTTGTCGCAACTTCTCCTGTAGTCTCTCCTCGGAATTCTCCCACTCTATCCGGTCGATGGCAATCTCGCATGTTTCTTTCACGGAGACGTTCTCGCCCTCGCGGTCTCGGAAGTGCTTCAGTAGTTCCAGGTTTTCGGCCCTGCCCAGAGCGCCCAGTGCCTCGGCGGCCTCGTGCCTGCACATGGGGTCCTCTTGCAAGTCGGACAGAACGTCGCGCAGCGGCTTTACAGCGGCATCTTTGCCCGACTGCCCCAGGCAGTAGGCCAACTCGTGCTTGAGCAGCGCTGACGGAGACGCAAAGCCGGCTGCGATGGCCTCGATGGCGGCGATAGCGGCGCTGTCCTCGGCCGTGGTCGCAAGGTGCTTCAGGGAGAACAGAGCCCGGAATCGAACAGCGAGGGGGGTCTCCTCGGAGCAGAGGCTCTCCCTCAGGCTCTTGATTGTAGCGTCTGCCATGGCTCTGTGTTGAATCGAAAATGACAGCGACAGGCGGAGGTGCGACCTGAAAAGAGTCCTACAAGCTGCCAGTGGTGTTGGGCCACTTCTCGGTCGTAACTCCGTGGGGCAGCGAGAGAAAATTTAGGTGGGGTCGAACGCGATAAGAAATGCGGCGGGGCGGCCACTCCCTCTAGAACCTTTCTTTTTGCCCGTTGCGCCTCTGAGCTCCTTGACTCTGAGTTGCATTTTCTTTTTGGTGTGGTCGGATGGCAATTGCACGTGTTTTCCATGGTTTTCTCTGGTTCTCACAATGGAGGAAATAATGCCGCAGGCTGTTCTTGATTAAACGCACCGGCGCTCCTTCTTCCACTGGTATGGAAGAATACCTTACTGATACGCCACGCGACGTGCGACATGGGTTAAGGCACCTACCCTGGACCGCGGTTTATTTCACACTCGGGTCCCTGCTCCTCCTAGTTATGTGGGCAAATCCGGAATTACTCAAATATGGACATAAAATAATCACTACCAAAATGAAACCGTATGGGATGATACCTATGTTGCCAGGCCTTCGAGTGTGGGTGCCGGACTCGCGCTGAATCAGTTGGCGTGACGGCATTATTAAGCATCCTCCTGCAACCACCGACATCGCCACCAGGAACTTCCACTTCTCCATCAACACCTAGTCACTCGCATAGATTCACGAAACAAAAAGCCCGAAGCGCGAATCGACCGCGACTATGGCGCCCTCTCTCGAGGAGCCAGAGCCGGTGGCTGATGTCCTCGCAAACCCCGTCAAGCAGAAGCCGCAGCTGGTCGCGCCGGAGCCGGAGCACTGTCCGGGGCCCGATTCGCAGCAGGCTGGCCAGGCGGACTCGTGCGCCGGCTGCCCGAACCAGGCCATCTGCGCGTCTGCGCCCAAGGGCCCCGACCCGGACATCCCGCTCATCTCGGCGCGGCTCGAGAATGTCAAGCACAAGATCCTCGTGCTCAGCGGCAAGGGCGGCGTGGGCAAGAGCACCTTCACGTCCTTGCTGGCGCACGCCTTCGCGACGAACCCGGACAGCACCGTGGGCATCATGGACACGGACATCTGTGGGCCGAGCATCCCCAAGATGATGGGCGTTGAGGACGAGACGATCCACATCAGCGCGTCGGGGTGGTCGCCGGTCTGGGTCATGGACAACCTCGGCGTCATGAGCATACAGTTCATGCTGCCCAACCGGGACGACGCCGTCATCTGGCGCGGGCCCAAGAAGAACGGGCTGATCAAGCAATTCCTGAAGGACGTCGAATGGGGCGACCTCGACTTCCTGCTGGTGGACACGCCGCCGGGCACCAGCGACGAGCACCTGAGCGTCAACTCGTTCCTGAAGGAGAGCGGCATAGACGGCGCCGTTGTCGTCACGACGCCGCAGGAGGTGTCCCTGCTGGACGTGCGCAAGGAGATAGACTTTTGCCGCAAGGCGGGAATCAGGGTGCTGGGGCTGGCCGAGAACATGAGCGGCTTCGTGTGCCCCAACTGCAAGGGCGAGAGCCAGATCTTCCGGCCCAGCACTGGAGGAGGCAAGGCATTGGCGGAGGAGATGGGCATCCCCTTCCTGGGCGCCGTACCGCTGGACCCGAGGATTCGGATGGCGTGCGACTATGGAGAGAGCTTTTTCGACTCGTTCCCCGACAGCCCGGCATGTTTGGCGTTTAAAACCGTGGTGAAGGCAATGGCGGACCAACTGGGACTCGATACCCAGACCGTGTTACCAGACGAATAGACATGATTTACGGCAGATTTGAATTGATTTATGAAGGTCGCGTATATTGGCGATGTGATATCTTCAATGTTCTGCCTTGAAATTCCCTGCTGTCCTGCTCACGCTCCCTTTTTCGCTTCACTCTGAACCCAGCTTGCTTGGAATGTCTTCCAGATCCTCAACGGATGGTACGTCGATGACCCTGCCGACCTCGCTCGTGTTGCGCATCAGTTCCTTGGCGCTCGCGTATAGCATCCGCATCTCGGCGTTGCATGTGATGGGGAGGTAGTAGAGAAGCACGTAGGGGACCGACATCCGACCGTCCGGCTAGTATCCTCCATCATCAGTCGTTGGCGCACAAGAGGGGATTCTGCAGCCTTACCAGTGTGAGCGGGTAGCTGAGGAGCACATATCGCGGCGAATGGTCTGGCAGATCATCTGCAACCTCGTCAAGCGACTTGTATACTGTCTTGTCTTCGTCCTGGCGGATCTCGTGCGTGTTCTTGTCGATCATGTCTAGACGGGCGGCCCGCCTGGTCAGCTCGAGCCTGGGAATTTGCTTGATCGGACAACAGCAAGACAAACGCACATATGACTGCTTGGGGCTCCTTTGCCCGCGAAGTCGTCAGGCGGAACTTCCGAAGGTGCTCCTTGGTCTCCCCGGAGAAAGTGAATAACCTCGACTCGGACGCCTGAAGCGGCCTGTCAGCATTGGCGTCAGGAGCTGGCCGGCGCGCAGTGGTCGCACCATATTGAACTGGTTCGTATCGCAGCGCCTGATGCTACACCAAGTAGTATTCGGGATTTTGCGGCTTCAGCTGGGACTCGGGGTAGAGCTCGGCAACGGCGAAGCTGTCGGATACGATATGAAAGGGAGCTATGGCCTCGGTGTCGCGAGCCCAGCTGCAAGCCCCGCCAAAACGCCTGGGCTCGGAGGCATGCGGACCCCCACTCGGCGACGTTGCGTCATGAGCCACAGACCGTCCAGATAAACACTCTCTAGCGCCAGCTTCGTCAATAATGCGCTCGTGATGCCCATCTTGTCCAACAACTCTATACGCACACTAGCCAGAGGTACCAATGCTCTCACGACTTTCTCAAGTAGCAAGACATCTCTCAGCACCCTCCTATCCACTCGTTCAAGCCTCCCGGCGCTCGTCGGCTTCTGTAAGGATGGCCTTCTCGAGTGAGCGCAGCGCGCGCACGATACACACAGCAGCATGCTTGATCATAGGCGATGAGGTACTGGGCGGAAAGGTAGATATGGCTCCACACTGCACGACAAGTTGACCACGCGGACGCTGACTATGCAAGAGACTGTCGATGTGAGTGGCACCTGTCGTTACTTCGATTCAGGATCCAGGCATTGATGGTGCCAGACAAACTCGGCGTACATGGCAAAATGGTGCTTCTCGTTAGGGATTGTAAGTCAAGAAACGGAGTTCCTGATATTGATGTGTGCTTACTCTCCGACAGAGCCTGAAGCGTGTCGAGGTCATTGAAGATGACGAAAGCGAGATCATGGAAGCCGTGCGTCGCATGAGCGACCGTTACGATTTTGTCGTCACCAGGTGATTACCGCAATTGTTCAAAAGAGGACAGAGGCTGACCTTTCGCCCAGCGGTGGAATAGGACCAACGTGAGTCTGCTAGAAGCACATCTTACAAGCCGCTGCCTCTCACCAACCGCTCAGGCACGATGACATCACGTACCAATCAATCGCCAAAGCATTCAACCTGCCCCTGAAGCTTCACCAGAAAGCTTTTCAGAGAATGAAGGAGATGCCCACGCCACACCGTTCGCAGCCGAAATTCAACTACGACGTTGACTCTCCGGCTCTGAGGGCAAAACTGCGCATGGTGGAGCTGCCGACGGACGAGTCTCGGGATCTGAGCCAGCAGTTCATCTTCCCCGACGAGAAGCTCTGGGTTCCCGTGACCGTCGTGAACGGCAACGTCCATATCCTGCCGGGGGTGCCGAAACTTTGTGAGTGATTCGCCCAGTATGTACTGTGGCCATGGAGGTGTCTGACCGCCACACGCTGCAGTCGTGCAGCTCCTCGACGGGCTGAAGCCGCACGTCCTCCCCCGGCTGGTCGACCCAGAAGGCAAAGGGACCACAAGGATTCTGATATCGACGCCCCTGGCCGAGAGCGAGGTCGCGGCGTATCTGACTGAGCTGGCGGCTAAGACTGAGCCCAAGGGCGTCAAAGTTGGCAGCTACCCACGATGGGGCCTGTCTCGCAACACGGTCACGCTCGTTGGCAGGTAAGAGTTTTAAGAACCTCACAAGGACGTCCTTGTCTTCATATCCTAAGCGCTGACATGACGACCATCACAGAGATCAGGAGTATCTGGAAAGCCTCGTTGCCGAAGTGGAGTCCAACGTCCGGGGCAAGCGGGTCACGACGGAGGGCGAGGACGACGAGGTCGATAATGAGTCCGGCAAGGACGCGTGAGGGTTGTACACCATCGTCATGGAGTTTTTGAAGACGAGAAAAGAGAAGACTTGTCACATCAAAAATATTACGCCACACTGCGCGTAGCAATTATCGGGTTCCTTATAACTTGACAATTACTCAACGCGGACTGAAGCGTCGTCGTGCCTGGACCATGGCGTTACCACCAATCACTCACTTAGATTCCAGCATCGACGGTCTTGCCCGGGCTTCAATTACCCAGTTGGATCATGGAGATGACATCCCAAAAGAGTGTGCCGCGTGGCATTATGAATGTTTTCGGAGCGCCCTGATGGCATGGTGAGCATATGTGAAACTTGCTCGTACACGTACGAGTATTACTACGGCAGCCGAGGACCACGACAGAGTAGAGCCTGGCCGATTCACGTAGAGTGAATGAGTAAATGCTCGTATCAGCGCCCCCACAGCCTAAGCTGACACGCCGATCAACACCAGTTCTGGACACCACTCGCACTCGTACACTGAGCGGATAATAACCTTCTGCTTCATCGGGCAAAGGATTAGCCATTTTATGTAGTGCCGGCCGGAGCGGCCGCAAATAACTTAATCCCCGGTCGACGAAATGACAACCGGATGTGGTCGCGGTGCGGCAAATGAGAGGTATCGTAAACCCAACTTGGCGTGCAAGGAAGTCGAGCAATGAATGCGCGGGTTGCCAAGTGCGAGGACGGAGCACAATAAAAGGGGTCCTCTTCATCACAAGCAGCCGGAGACGCACTTGTGGTGACGCCGCAAGCTTGTTTGATGGGCTGTGGATACCTCAGTGGAGGAGGCTTCTGGTCATCAATGTGGAGTGCATCATTCTAGAAGGCCCAAGGCCTTGGTTGCTGGGCAAGCCGGGCTGGCGCCTTGTCTTGACCTCTGCCATGTGGAACGACAACTCGCATCCAATCTTGTTGTGCTCCGTCGACGGATTGCCGAAATTGTGACGCATGGGTGCCGCGACAGGTGATGTCGACGCGCCGCAATGAGAGGAGCCCGAACGAACAAGCACGAGTATGTACTCGTAGTCGTCGAGCCAGAGAAATAGTAACTACGTGACCAGCGCCATTTGCCATTCCTGCTGACGTTGGCCGGGGCTGACAGCAGCCGCATTCGGTTTGAACGGATCTGGCTGGCCTCGGAGGAGGCACGCCGCACGTGGCCACCGATTGAAACGTCGGCAATGCGCCCGGCAATGCGCCGTCTGCCACGTTAGGGCTGCGAGCTGACTGTTGTTGAACGGACCGTTGTTTGACGATCGGTTCCTGCGCTAGGCGGATGTCGTGAGGCACGTCCAGCGGCGCGGGAGCTGCACTGGCGTCAGGACGGATATCAACAGGCGCCGCCTGGGGCTGGTCGTGGACGGGGGGAGGCTAGGCCGGGTTGGCTGATAGGCTAAAGCGAGGCGGCACGCCACGCAGGGGTCGGGAGATCCAGGGGGAAAGAGCGCGACTGGGACCTCTGCGGGTGGACGGGGACGCACAGCGGCAGCAGGGGCAGCTGAGGTCATTGGCTAGGCATCCTTTTTTTTTCTCTTGCATCTGCATCGCAAGCTCGTCCTCGGCTGCTCGTCACGATGTTAGTCGCCGGCACGGTACGTGGCTCTGACGGGCGACGTGGGATCCCTCCCCGACGGCGGCTCCGAACAAGTACGAGTATGCGGTGCGTCTGAGGGCGTACGAGTATCACCGTCGCAGGGAGTGCTTCGATCCGTCCACTCCCTCGCCGCTCCTCTGACGCCGGCGAAGACGGGCCGAGCTGGATGGGCTCTCGCTTACTGGCAGCCGTTGCAGGATACGGGGTAATGCGATGGCCGTGATGAAGAGCCTGGGCACGGTGGCGGCCCTCATCCTGTGTCGCCGGCACTGATACGAACCATCACCTGCATGGACCCCCCTTCGTTGTCTCTGTCCTTGTCGGCCACGGAGACGGGAGGAAGCACCCCCGGTGTACAAAAGGGGCTTCGGTGTGGTGGTGGGATAGATACTCGTCGATAACCGAGGACGTTTTGCTGGTGGCGCTGTTGTGCTGCCCAATGAGGTCCTAACCATGATATGTATTGACACAGAATCGCCGAGTATGCTGCCGGGCTTATCGTATTGTTGACGAGCAAAGGCATGCTCGAGTGAATGGCTACAAGTATGAGTCTCTGCTCGTCCGTGAGAGCGACAAAGACCCGCCGCGACGTGCACGGCGCTGTTCTGCCCCACAGTCTCTCCCTGCAAGGGCCTTGGGCGCTCTCGAAATCCCAACCTCCAATTCATTGCTTGTCCCTGCTCTGGCGTGGCTCCTATCCCCCTCGCTGCTCGAGGGGACGGTTGATCACCTCTTCTAGCGCTGCTGCTAAAGAGTGGTTCGAACGGCCCCGTGCGCCCCCCCAGGCACCGCGCTCTGGACGGAACGGGGACGCACGAGGCTACCGCAAGGGGGACCCGCGATGGCGTTGAGGGAGGTTGGTGGCTGGCAGGTCCAGTTGCATCCGTCGCCCACCCGAGAGAATATCGCTATCGGACCTACGAGTAGGGCAGCTGTACGAGCGCACGTCTGGTCGCACGCACGCACGGAGTACTCGTACAGAGGGTGAATCACAAAGGCCGCGGCGCACAGTCCTCGCGCCCTGCGCATCGACCGCGCTCAGTCGTCCGTCCGTCCATCCTGTGTCGCTGCGGAAAAGGCCCGGCGACGACAAACGCCGACGCCCGGGGACCCAGACACTCGTTCTCGTACAAGTACATGCAAAGCATGCCACTTCATCAGCCAACCCCCGGAGCTTGCCAAGGGCCGTCGGCCTCGTTCTCCACAGCGACTGGGCTGGCAGTGGAAGCTCCCTCCCCACCCGCAGCCCACTCGCTGCCCACCCCAACCATCGAGTCCCCAGCGAGCAGGCGCACGGAGCTTGCTAGCCTCGCCTGCTAAGCGTCTGCTTGCCGCCGCCTGCTGCGTGCTGCCCCCAACCACGCCGCGAGCACTAACCAAGAGCAGCCGGTCAGCTAGCGCGCTACCATACAGCCCGCCGAGCTGCTACTCAGCCCAGCCAATCTGGCCGCCGCCGCCAGAGCTTCCCCCCTCTCCCCGTCCACCCTCCTCCACTCCCCATTCTCCATTCTGCACTATCCGCCTTCCCGCCTTCGCAGTCGACGTCCCGTCGCCATCGTCTTTTTCCCTCTCTCCCCCAAATTCGCTGCATCGCCGGCTCTCGCCTTTCCTGGGCCCACGACCTCTCCCGCGTCTGCCATCGCCGTACGCCGTCTTGATTGCCGCTGCGACTCGAGACTCCCGCAATCCCAACGCACACCCGGCCTTGCGCGAGCCACACCTGGTTTTGGCCTGACCCCCTAAGTCGTTCGATACCATCCCCAACAGCGTCTGCCCGTAAAAGGTGCCTGGATTCGCCCACCATGGCCTCATCTACGAAGGTATTACTTGTGCCCGGCCTCGATCCTTCGCCTGAGCTGCCTGCGCCCGCTTTCTGCTCTCCTCCGCTCTCGTACCTCTGTGCCCTGCGATCCGACCAGCCTGCTCCGCCGATCTCATTTCGCTGACCTTGCCGCTTGTCCATTTAGTTCCTGCGAGAGTACAAGCTCGTCGTCGTCGGTGGCGGCGGTGTTGGTAAATCTTGCCTGACAATTCAATTGATCCAAAGCCACTTTGTCGATGAATATGACCCCACGATTGAAGGTTCGTCTTCTCCAGCCGGAGGCGATCAATGCCTCGGTCGCTGCAGCTCTTGTTCGCCCAGCCACTGACATGTCCGGCAACCCCCGATGGCAGACTCGTACCGAAAGCAGTGCGTCATTGACGACGAAGTTGCCTTGCTCGACGTCTTGGATACTGCTGGGCAGGAGGAGTACAGTGCTATGCGCGAACAGTACATGCGGACTGGAGAGGGCTTTCTGCTTGTCTACTCCATCACATCCCGCCAGAGCTTCGACGAGATCACCACCTTCCAGCAGCAAATCCTGCGGGTCAAGGACAAGGACTACTTCCCCATGGTTGTCGTGGGCAACAAGTGCGATCTGGAAGGCGAGCGAGAGGTATCCAGGCAAGGTATGGTTGGAACGAAGCCTTTGAAGATTGACCAATAAGTCTGACGTGGTGCTTTTGCGCTCAATTACAGAGGGAGAGGCGCTGGCGAGATCGTTCAACTGCAAGTTCATCGAGACCTCGGCGAAGTCACGCATCAACGTGGACAAGGCCTTCTACGACATCGTCCGCGAGATCCGGAGATACAACCGCGAGATGCAGGGCTACTCGACCGGAAGCGGAGGTAACTCGGGTGTCAACGGGCCTCCGAAGCCCATGGACATGGAGGACGGCGAGAAGGAGGCGGGATGCTGCTCCAAGTGCGTCATCATGTGATGCGCGAGACCAGAGACGTGAAGACAAGAAGGAGAAAACGGAGAGACCAGAGGGTTGCACGTTGGATGGGGCGTCCTGCGAGCCATGGTCGAAACACACAAGCCGAGGAGGTACGACCTCGGAAGCCGGGTTTGCGGTCGGTCTGCAATTCAGCGGGGGACCCATTGACGAACCACACAGTTTTTCTTTCCATTGCATTGGACGAGGAGTCGAGTTCTGACTTGGTTGCACGGGCGACTACTTGGACCTATTACGGAAGAAGCCACCCGCGCGGGGTGCAGTCGAAGACGATCAAAACCAGCAGCAGACGAAGCGGATTGGAGGCGAATGCCGGCATGACTGGCCAGCCATGTCCTTTTATTTTTGTTTGAGCTTCTCAGACAGGCTCGAGGAACCCCGGGCTGGAAGCGGACTGAGGATACTGGTTCCGAGCGAGCCTTTTGGCGGGGAAGAAGAGCTCGTCGTTGCTGCAGAGATATCATGTATGCAGACCCCACGGCCTCGCGATAGCTTTCCGCCTTGCCAGTCGCGCTTGGCAAGGCGAGCATTATTGCCTTTTACGTCCTCGTCACGCCTGATACGGGGCCTTGCATTGTTTCCTATATCCCGTTTATTTCATACCTGTAATTTCAGTTCTGCGTATACCATACCATGACAGCCCGTTCTCGTTCCTCCGTGGTCGCATCTGCTCTGCGTGCTGCCCTTGCCTCCTGCGGCAGTCCTGCCACCAGCTGGTTGGTGGCTTGGCCTGGGAACTACGACGGCAACAACACGACGAGCGGACAGAGATTTGATACAAACCGCATTAAATAAGGCACCTTGACAACCAAAGTCGGTCAGTACCCCCAAACGCCAAGCCTTGCTCCCAGCCTCGAACTACCATCAAGCATCGTACAGGTCTTCAGACTCATCCCTCTCTTCACGCGCATCACTCCCTTCCGTCTCCAACTGCCAATCTCTCGGCGGCGCCGTGAACCACCTCTGCCACCCGTCGACGAGGCCGCGGCTGGGCTGGTTGACGACGGCGTCGTTGCACTGCATGCATATCCAGGCCTTTGGCCCGTCGGCGCGTCCGGCGCTCGACAGGTTGCACTGCTCGCGAGGCTTGCTGAGCAGACAGCCGGGGCACAGGTCGTTGCCGAAGGTGCTCCGGCGCCACTGGCGCACCGCCTCGACGGCCGAGAGCGCCTTCTCGGCGTACATGAAGCGGTGGGCGCGGCAGAGGCGCGTCTCGAACATCTTGCTCCCGCAGGGGCAGCCGGTCGCGGGCCGGGCCCGTGGGTGGAAGGACATGTCCTCGCGGTTGATGGCCAGCGTCCCGGCCACCTCGAGGCCGTTGCTGAAGGTGCTGCTCCAGACCTTGGTGGCGCCGTTGAGCCTCATCTGCTCGATGGAGCCGGTGCCCTGGCTGTACGTGGCGGCGCACTCGCCGCACAGGTACGCTCGCATGCTCAGGATTTCCGCCGCCGTGATGGGCGCCCCCTCCTGGTCCACGAGCATGTCGCTGCTCAGCTGGGCACACTCGTCGCAGACGTGGGCGGGCTCGAGGGCGTTGGCCCCGTGGTCGAGACACCTGCACGTCTGGTGCGGCCGGACGGGTCGGTTGCAAGCGCCCCCGTCGTGGCCTGGGTCCTGGCAGCGAGGCATCTCGGCCGGGTGTTCGCTCATGATGCTGAAAAGACGCTCCATGCCGGGTTCTTCTAGTCTGGCCAACGTATCTGCGGGCGGCATGGGTAGGATGGGCGGCATATTGTCGTAGTTTATCCTGAAGAGCCGCCTCTCGGACAGTGCGCGACCTGGCGGCAAGTTCTCGGCGTTTGCGAGCAGCCAAGAGCCTGCTGCAACTTGCCGTGAATCAACCGTTGCCCACCGTGAGAGGGTTTGCCGAGCGGCTGGCAATTCTTGTGCGCCTCCATCTACCAGTGATGGGTCGACGGGTAGGCCCTCTGAGAATGGGCTTGCGGGAACACCAGAAAACGCTTGGGGATCCAGCTCTGCCAGAGGCTGTCGCAATCCATGGGGTTGCGTTTGCGTCTGCGCCTGTGTTTGCATCTGCGTTTGCAGCAGCTGCTGGGCTTGATGTTGAACTTCGGTTTGCTGGTGCCCCCAGTAAATATCACTTCCATAAGAAGGGTCGTCGCCGCCCATCACCGAAGAGCTGCTCCCGGCCATCTCCCAAACCTGGTTGAGAAGGTGTCCGGCCTCATTCGGGACCGAGAGGGAAGAAGACGAGCCACTCGCCTCTTGGGCGCCTGCTGGCGCCGAGTGGCTAGGATCGGGTCTGGGTGTTGATGGCTCGACGTGTCCATGAGCACCTTGTTCGTTGTCTCCGTAGACGGACTCACCAGAGGCGTCTTGGTCGTTTTCGGGACCCTGCTCTCCGGTTCCTACAGCCTCGACACCCGGGGCAGCTTGGCCGTCGCCAAGGCCGCCATAATCGACCTCTTCGTCCTCTTGGTCCTCTTCCTCCACCGCAGCCGAATCAGCCGCGCTTCGGCCGCGATTCCGAACCCGACCTTTGCCTTCACCAGCGGCGAGGAGCTCCCTTTGGTGGCGTGCTCTGAGGACTTCGGATACGTACTCTGGGTGTTGATTCAACGGAAACACGCCAGGCCATTTCTCGCGGATCATACCGACGAGCTCGTCCACCGCGATCTGGCTCGGGAGCTTCGACGCGAGATGGCCCCCTGGACCGCCGTGTGGGGGCTGAAACGGTGGGAGCAGAGCCTTGCGCAGCTTGTGGCTATTCGCCTGGATGCCATTATTGTTGTCGTCGGGGCCACCGGCCATAGCGTACATGGGGATCGCGGGCCCGATCCAATGCTCGATGCGACTGCCATCCTTCACGTCGTCGACGCCGCCGGCCCCGTACCCCAATGCAAGGTAGTAGAGGGGCCCTGTCTGGACTCTGCCCTTGATGCAGTTCTTGAAAGAGGGCCTTTTCCCCTTCTTGAGAGTGGGCTCTTTGATATACGCATCGCACTCGGTCTCCTCTCCGTTACCCACGCACGAATCACAAGGTCTTTGGCGATCGCAGTTGCGGCCGGTATCGACACATCGACCGCAAGCCGGGAAGGCGCTGGAGTTGCCAAAGCCAACGCGGCTCAGGTCGAACAGGGGCCACGGAGTCCCGTCGGCGCTGCGGCAGTCGAGGCCAAACGACAGACACAGATTGCAGGCGAAGACGGCAGACTGCGCCAGGGCACGGCAGTGGGACTGGCTACCGCTCTGGAGGCCGCAGTTCTCGCAGTTGGGCCGCCACGGCGTGATGCCCCTGAGCTCCGACCAGCCGCCGTTGAGCTCGAACGTCACGCTCCACTTCTGCGGGAGGATCACGTCCGTGGGCGCCGGGTGCGCGACGAGCCTGCCGCCGTCCCAGCAGCTCATGGTCATGTCGAGGCACCGCCGGCACCGCGCCGTCCAGGACCTGCGGCTGCTGAGCCAGCTGCAGCCGGGGTGGTTCTTCCTCGTCTTGGTGGCGAAGAGGCAAGTGTCGCACGGGTGGCGGAACCACTTGTCGACCCCCTGACGGACGTTGGGCCGCCGCTGCCAGACGCTGCCGTTCACGACGCAGACCTTTTCGTTCTTATCCTTGTCCTTGCCGACGCAGTGCTGGCAGCCGTAGCCCAGGGTGGTGTCTACGTCGCACTTCTGCGCCACGCCCTCTTCTATGCAGCGGTCACACACCTGGTTGGTATAGCCGTCAGGAGCATTGTCGGCATACCGCCGGTAGAGCGAGTTCCTCTGCCCCCGGATATGGCACACGTGGCTCCATCCACCGCTGTCGGGGTAGTTGTGGCGGTAATTGGCACAGTTCATGCACTCCAGCTTGCGCTTGTTATCCCAATCGCACGGCCGAGTCTTGACCATCTCCATCCCCACGGGGTGCGTGGCACAAAAGTCACAGAGCTTGGGCTTGGTCCTTCGACGCTTCTTGTCGTGGCCGCCGTTGTCGTCCTTGTCGGAGCTGGAGGAGCTCCCGTCGCTGTCGTCGTCTGGGCTTTGATTGTCCTCTTCTTCGGCGTCATCTTCATCGTCGCCACGGCTCTGGGCCTTTGGCTTCGACCTTGCGGCTGGCTGGCGCTTGGACCGGGCCTTCGCCGCCGGCTTGCGCGGTGCCCGAGCTTGGGGGTTCTTCCGGGGTCGCTCGGCTGCCGGTCTTTTGTTCGTCTCGCCGTCCTGGCCAGCAGCAGGAGAGTTCCCTTCGTCGACACTCTCGCTGCCATCATCAGTACCGGCGCGCTTGCGTTTAGACTTGGCAAGAGACACGGAGGGCTTGTGAGCTGTGGGTGAAATGGCGTCTTGGTTGTCAGCCTGTGGCAGCGTCTTGACAGCCGTTTTGGGTGCCGGTTTCTTCCTTGGAGCCACCTTCTCTCTCGGCGCTGGCGCTTTCCTGGCCGTCTGCTTCTTTGTAACGACAGCCTCTTCTGATTCGTTGAGGTTGTCTTCTTCGTCTTCATCGACTTGCTCGTCGCCACGGCGCTTACGTTTGCTCCGCGCACCTGTCTGGGAGACCTCGTCGTTGTCTCTTTCGGCCTGCTCCTTGACTGTATGTACTACTCTGGGCTGCTTCATGGCCGTCTTGCGGCCTCGCCGAACAGACCTAGACGGTTTGGCTCCGCTCGCACCCTCGGGCGGCTGGGGCTCTGAGGCAAGGGGTTGGCTCGCAGCTCTCTGGCGAGTTACCGCCGGCATCTTGGCATTACAAGGAAAGACTTGAGACAGGGGGTAAGAGTGATATTCAGAATAAAACGAACGGGAAGCCCTGATAGCCTTCAGGCTTCAGGAAACTTGCTGGTGAACTTGTTCAACGCGGACGGCTCGAGACAATTGGAGTTCTTGGTAAAGCAACCACTCTCCCAAGACAGTAACAGTCAAGACTTGTCTCCTGCTCTCTGAACAGCTTCACTGGACTTGGGGATCTAGCCAATTGGGTAAGGATGCTGTGAAAGTCTGCATCCTGCTACGGACTCTTATACGTGTTGATTCACGGTCGATTCCCCCTTGGTCCCAAATTTGGCACTGAGCAGTGCGCCGGATAGGCAGTCTTTGTGGTGTCGACGACATAGCCTTCGTCCAAAGTTCTAAAGTCATGATGGATCAAGACTTCAAAAGGGACTTTGAAAGGTGTTTTAGCGCACAGTTAAGGAGCTTTGTTGCGGGCGAACAAAGGAGGCAAAGACTCAGCAACGGCCTATCAGAGATGAGACGGCATTGGGCACTTTGATCCTGAATATTCTTCAGAGTTGCAAATGTATCTTAAACTAGACAAAGAACAGACATAAAAACCCCGATTGAGTCTTTTACAACTACAACCCCGCGGCCATTGTCCCGCAATGGTCTACCCTCACCGAGCACACGCCGAGTTGTCAACCCTTTGTCCCCCCCGGCCGCCCTCCCGCAGGCGGAAAATAGAAACGGCGCAAAGCACTCAACCCACAGCCTTGGTCATGAAGACGCACGGCACGGCGGTACGCTCGCCGGTGACGGGGTTGAGCCAGCTGTAAAAGGCGTCGCTGGTGGCGATGACGCCGTAGCCCTGGCGCGCGTACCAGTCCTCGTTGGTGCGCACCTCGGGGGGCCGCGGGACGCCGCGCGCCTCGTAGAAGGCGGCCAGGTTGTCCTCGCTCAGCTGGAAGGCCCGCGTCGCCGTGTCGAGCGCGACAAAGGTGCTGTTGAAGGGAGGCGACGCGGCGACGCGCTCGAGCTGCGCCATGGCGCTGCGGCCGAGGCCCGACGCCTGCAGTGCCCTGCACGACGGCGACGACGACGCGTGAGTAAAACTGCTCGTGTGCGAATATCTCGGGGGAGGCGTGTGCGTGTGTAGACCACGTACCATGAGATGTAGAGCGACTTGACCCAGTAGGTCGTCGCGGGCAGCGAGAACTGCTCGTTGCGCTCGGGAAACGCCTCGATGGCAATGTGCCCGATGGGCAGGAACTGGGCCCTCGTCGGCGTCCGCTCCACCTGTCCGATCCTCGTGGCCGTGTCTGTGAGAGGCTCGCTCTCCTGGATGCCCGCGTGAGCTCCCGTTTCGGAGGGAGACGTGACTCAATCGATAGGCGAGGCACTCACCGAGGGACACTGCTTCACATGGTCCTCCAGCAACCTGTCCCTCCCCACCGCGTCCTCGGCCAGTGCCTAGGCCATGCAGTCAGACATCTCGTACGCTTGGAGCAGCCGACGGAGGATGGGCAACTCACTATCCAGTACGTGATCTTCTGCCCGCTGAGCATCTTGCTCCTCCACTCGCCCACCTGGTCGTAATCCCACGTGCAGGCGACGCGCTGGTCGTACATGCGCTGGAACTGCCTCTCGTCTGTGGGATCCCACGGGATCAGCTGCACGCCGGGATACGTCTTTCCCTTTGCCATTGCGGGTTCCGTTCGAGTCGGGGTGCCGTCCATCCAGGAATTGGCGTCTCGTTGCGAGGCGTCGAAGCGGGGTGTAGTTGTAAGATATGTCTAGTTGTCTACCAATGTCCAGAGTCTCTTCAACAAGCTTGGATCCGGCGTCCTGCCTTGATCGTCTACGCCGAGAAAGAGACTTTGATCTACCCAATAGCCCATTGAATCTCGCCACTTATAGACGGCTGTGCCGCGTGGCGGGAGCTACGGGGGAGCGATCTGTTCCCGCCCGCCTGAGTCATGCAACGGCTGTGAGCAGCCAACGGGCCTGGGCCGTTTCCAAAAGAAACAGCTTCGAAAAACCACGCCGTTGCGTACCTTCAACCCTGCTCAGCCTCCAACGAGGACCTTCGAGGTGAGACAGTGGCCCTGGCTTTGCTTTGCATATGGTTTCAATTTATTATTCGTCGCGCCATCCTCCCCACATGCTGAACCTTTCCTTCCGTGTCTCGGATCCTCGTTGAGATCTTATCTCTGAGCGCCCTCCTCGCCGTGGCTCTGGCCAATGAACCCATCCTTCATCGCCGCAAATGCCACCATCATGAGCTTGTATCCCACGAATCTAACTGCCCATCATGCTGCCTCTACAATACTGCGCTTGGTTCTTCCATGGGTGCCGGATTGACGAGTTGTCAGCCGCCGTCCAATTAACCAGCCACCACTTCTGTCCCTTCAGTCGGCAACCTTGCTGGATTTTTTTCGCCTCCAACACCCTGCAATGGCTCGCTTAATCGCTCCTCCGTCCATGATTCTTTGTGTCGTGCTTTCTTTCCTATATAGACATCATTCTAAAATACCTCAGCCCGAAAATTGAAATCGCGTTGCCTCCAACTGGCCGAGGCCATCCCGTGGAGCCACGTTCCTCCGACGATATGAGTTGGTAAAGTCCTGCAGCAGCACTCTGACGTGTCTTAGGTTGCTGACGTCGTCCGACTGCAACTTCTCCTTGATCTTCGTGACGAGTCTCTGCGCTTCGGCCGGCGATACGCTTCCCTGAGGTAGAAGCTGGATTGTGTGGGCCACCCATTCCGTTGTCTCTGCCGGCAAAATTTCAAACAACGCCAGAAGCACTCCGCTGCCATCCGCGAAACAGTCTCGCGGAAACGTAATCATCATTCCCGCCATCACTCGGTTGACCAGGTTCGCGCCGTGCGCCATCAAGACGTTCTTGACGATGGCTCGGAGCTCGGCGGCAGCTTGCTCTGGTAGCCCTTCGCTGCTGGCCGGATTGTTGCCGCCATACGACAACAGATCTCGCAGAAAGTGTAGCGTCGACGACAGCGGGTCACGCTGCTCCAGCGTCAACGCGTATACTGACGCCTCGAAGATGGGCACCAGGAGCTGCGAAGCGACCAGCTTCTGCGGGTAGTACAGCAGCGCGTCAATCAAGAGGCGGAAGAAGTCGTCGACGACGTCGGGAAGCCCCTTAGGCTGCAGCTCCGTCATGACCCTCAGGAAAGCCGTCGTCTGGGCCTCGAAGAAGGAGTAAATGTTGTCCGTGGTTCCCTGGTCCACGTGCTCGCGGTCCTCCGAGAACTCTCGCAGGATGGCCGACGTCACCCAAAGGAAGCATCCTTCTCTCGCCGTGTTGAAGCCCGCGGAGAGTTTGTTGGCCATGTCAGGCAGCAGTGGCGCCATGGCGGTGCGGTAAGAGATGACCATGTTGCGCCAGCATCTGCAGATCCTCTCGCAAATAGGAGTGAAGTCTAGGAAGTTGTCGAGGACGGTGGATAGGATGGGGAACACCTCTTGCCAGTACTTGACCGCAGGGTTCTCCTCCCCTGGACCGACCATCGGCATCACGTTCTGAACGAAGATCGTGATGAGCTGGAGATGATCTGTAAAGTCCTGTCAGCTGTGACCTTCGCATGAACGTACTCGAGGGTTCATCTCACCTGCCAGCGCCAGTTTCCCCTCCTCAGTTGTGGCATTATTGGCCTTCACCATCAACCTCTGCACCAGCGGATCGCAGTACAGCTTCAGCAATCGATACGTCTCCGCCACGGGCTGCACGGCAACCACGTTTGCGACACCCTCGCTTATTTCTTCCTTGCTCAGGTCCGGGAGCTTGTCTAGGATTTCGTCGTAAAAGGACTGTAGCTGCAGGACCTGGCCGCTGAGCAGATGCTTGCAGTCGGTGCAAAAGAACTTGATGGACAAGGCTGCAGCCCTCATGATCTCTCGCGAGTCCGATTGGAACGAATGGACAATGTAGTTGAACTGTGGCTCAAGGTATTCGGGATGCGCCGCGGTCCACTCCGTGTACCTCCCCAGGACCATGATTGTGGCGAAGCGTAGCTTCTCGTGGCTGGGGATCTGCACCAGCAGCGGCATGAGCGTTGGCAGGACGATGCTCTCGTCCTTGTCCACCATGCGGCCAAGTGCGCGCATGGCAAAGAGGGGGGCCTCCAGCTCCTGCCAGTGAGGGACGTTGGTGCCCGAGACGTGGCTCGCGTACTTCTGCATCCAGAGCTGGATGGCGTGCAGCACTTTGGTTAAACACTCGGTGACTCCCATCACGTCGCACGCGTCCTTCAAGGTATCTCCCATCTGATGGCGGAATTCTCGGAATTTCTCTTCCTGCTCACGGTCGCCGTCGAAGAGATCTGCCTCGTTGCCAGATTCAGGTTTCGGGTACTGCAGGTGGACGAGGAGAATGTCCACGAGCTTCGAGTAGACGTCGACCATCTCCAACCGGGTTTGAATGTATCTCTCCAGCACAAGGTACTGCTTAAGCTCATACCAGAAGTTGAAAGTGTTGTCGATGACCTCCCGATCGGCGTCTCGCGCGGCGCACTCGAGAACCGCGTCAACCAGCGGTTTAAAGTGGGAAGGTTCACGGACGATGCCGACGACCCAGCACTCTCCTGCGGTAGCGAAGATCTTGGTCAAGGACTTCAGCTTCTCCGTGTCTTCCTCCTCGACGGCTTTCTGAATCTGGGACTTGAGGCTGATAATCCGGGGAAAGAGAACCTGGACGGCATTCTGGCTCTCATCGACGTCGCATGTCTCCCTGAGCATCACGCAGAGACACTCCGAGGCTTCCTGGCTGCCTTCGTCGCTCGTAACGCCTTCGAAAATGACGCCCAGCAGAGGCGAGTTGACAATGTTGGCGACGGGAACCTCCCTCAACCACGAAGTAATGCATTCCATCAGTTGAGGGTTTTGAGCGGCCGCAGCTACAGCGGTCAAGTTAGCGCCAGCTTCGACAAAGGAGATGCCCACGGTCGAGAACTTACGAGACGACTGGGCATAGTTAATGAGAAGCTGCACTACCTGCTCCGTGTTGTCTCCCAGCAAAGCTTGTGTTCGAGCCCCGATGTCTTCTTCCTGTTTCCAACTATTAGATTCTGACGAGACGCTGGAATAGAGCAGCCGAGTCGGTTCCGCAAGGGACTGTCGATCGGGCCGATGGGCTGTTGGATCCACGTACAGACATGGTGATTTTGCGACCTTCGGTCACCTCCTCGGGAAGCACTCGCAAGAAATCCAGGATGCATGCATGGCTCTCAGGGCTGTCGCCGAGGGAATGGACCACGGACGGGAGCACGTCGTGCCAGTCGAGCATCTGAATGGCCAGAATGGCCAGGCACACGCAGAGTTGTACGCGGATTGGCTTCGGCCCGGCTGCAAAGTGCTTCAGGAGCAGGAGGATCTGGTTTCGAAGCGCGGGAAGCTCGCTCGGGGGGACTTGGGTGGAGAGGTCGTAAGTCAACTGCGAAAACATTAGTCCAGAGATGCTGCGCAGCGAGCATCGGATCAATCAAACCTTTCCGCGAAGAGTGATGGCGGCGAAGAGGGTTGCTTCCGGCTCAGCCTTGGACTGCAGGATTCCCATGATAGTAGCCCACGAGTCCTTCTACACAGAAGCTCAGTCAGCAGTCCAGGGACAAACATCGAAGGAAGGGGCGAAGGACGCACGGATTTCTGGAACTGCTCCAGATACTGATGAGCCTTGGTCTTGCTCTCCTGCTCCCCGCTTCTCATAGTCATCACGGCGGCCAAGACGTCCGACGGCGCGAACGCCTCGGGCGAACCGTTCGTAGCCATGACGGGCTGTGCAGCGGGCTCGCAGAAGGCGGCCTTAGGAGGCGGAGAGGTCGTAGAGAGGCTTCAGCGCGAGACGGAGGGGTCGGCGCATAAGGGGCCTCACCTCGCTGCTGAGGTGGGCTGCTGGGGCGAGGAGCGGTGGGAAGAGCGGGCGAGAGAGTGTGCGTGCAGGTCGCGCAAGGTCCGGGCAGAAATGAAGCACAACAAGGCCACAGGTCGTTGTCGCTTGGATTGCTCAGAACAAACTTGGCAGAGCCAGCCTCGAGGTGGTGCTCGGCTTTGAAGGTGGCATGGGGGTTGTGGCGTTCTTTGGCGGGGCAATCAGTCGGATGCGTTCGAGGACGGCAACCTGCCGCGTGTTTTTCCGCTCCGCCCTCAGCAAGGCCAGCTTCGCCTTGTGTGACGCACCCGGCGGTCGTCGAGAAGATAATAATACCGTGCAACGAGATGTCGTTAGGTTTCACTGGCCCAATGGCACGGCAAGACGCACAGTTCGGTAAAGCAGGTACAGCTCTGCGGCATAACTCCCAGCTGCGACACACGTGTAGCACGCGGCGACGTGCTGAGCGCCGCAAACCATGCGATGCTGCGTGGCGCCTGTGGGCCACGATTGCAAGCTGCGACTGGAGGCCACGGCGCCTCCGTAAGGTTACCTCGTCGGTACTGTTCGTGCTGCTTCGAAGGCGATGCGGCTTGATGCTGCCATTGGGACCATAAACTATTAAACAGACGCCTTGTGATATCCAATTCCAATGCTCAGCTCTCACCACTATGAGAGCTAACGGAAAAGCTTAATTGCATGGCACAGTGCTACTAAGTATCGTCGTGACCCAGATGGTGATGGACGAAACGCTATACGCTGCTGGTGGAGGATTCTCTTATTTCTCCGCTCCCCAGAACCAGACCGTGCAGCTTCCGATCGAAAGGGCCCATAGGAACCTGCTCCCCGGCCGAGGCGGACAGCAACTGCTCCTTGAGGGCGAGCCCGTACAGCAACAAGGGTGGTCTATCGAGGTTCTCGCCCGAGGGATCCATCTTGGCCAGGTATCTGTTGAGGAAGAAATCGTAGAACCCTTTACCATGGCCCAGCCTCCGGACCGCACCAGCCTCGTCGAAGTCAAATGCCACTCCGGGCATCAGGATCAGGTCCAGGGTCGACGTGTCGGACCTGTGAACGTCGGGCCCGCCCAGGATGCGTTGCCGGTCGTGGACCGTTGCCGGATCAATGCTGGGTATCCCCCAGCGGTCCAGCTCCAGGCTCTCGTAGTCCTGGATGCTCTTGAGATGGACCATGTCCATGACGCGCGCGGGCGTGTTGGGCGTCTCGAGAGGCGACTTGTGGAGGTACGGGACGAAGACGTGCTTCCCGGCGCCCAGGGCATGGCGGACGATGGCGTCCGTCTGCACCTCGGCCGCCGGCATGGACAGGTATATGCTGATGCGACTGGCATCCCTGTAGGGCTTGAAGTCCTTGAGGGACTCGAAGATGTTGCGACCTGCGATTGCGTTGGTGAGCGACGAGAACGGCGGGACGTGGGCGTGCGCTGGCAGCCGTACTCTGAGCGATGACTGAGTCTTGCGACACACCCGAGAGCCTCTGCTTCACGACACTCCTCAGCTGCTGCTTCGCAGCCGTCAATGACGCAGCCATCTCGGGCGTCTAACGGCGGAGTTCAAGCCCGGATTCACCCGCGCTCGGTGGACGGAGCCTCGAGAAGGGATAGCCTGGCGCAAGATAGAGGATGAAGCCTGGTAGGGCATCACCGCCTGCACAGGGCTATTTTCGGCGGCCCATCCGAGTTCCCTCATGGCTGGATGGCGCCGCTGGACCGCCCGTGGCCCCACAGCGCCTCCTGCAAGCTCTACATGAACTACGTCCAATTGCAGCCGGTGCCAGCATGTGCCCGGGATGCAGTCAACTGCGAAACGCGCGAATTCACTGCCGACTTTGCGCATACTCAAGTCTCCTGTCGCACGGGCTTCCAGAAGATGAGGGTCCCGATTCCGCATTGAGGCAATTGTTCGGCTTGCCGTATCTGGCCCATCCTTCGCCCGCCACCGGCTGAGCCCGATCTGTGCTTCCATCCTCGGCATGGATTTAGACCTATTAACATACACGCCAAGGGAGTACGCATACGCCGTGGCCTTGTCTGGAATGGGCCGTTTTTGGGTGTGAGCTGACGCTTTTCTCAACGACGCATACGTACAAAGTATCGTTAGAGCGGCCATTAGACCACGCTGCAAGAGACGAATACGCAAGTGAGGGTCTCTTGCAACGAGACAAAAAGGCGCAGACCTTGGACTACATACGGCGTGCGTTTTGGTTTTTGGACATTTCGGGAAGATTCCGGACAACCAGGCGCCACTGCAGCCGACGCAACAATGAATGATTTGCTTGCGGGTGTCGTATGATCGACGACTGCAGGGCGTCGTACGTGTTGGACCACCCGTCGGTCCGTCGCGTCCGTTTTACAAATCCCGACAGTCCAGTCTCTGCACAGCAAGGCATTGGCTCTTGTTGCCTGAAGAGTCAGAGCTGCAGAGCGTGCGAGGCTCTTGATAGTGGTGTGGGAGACGCGACATGAACCTGACAAGGGTCTCTCTCTTCAGCGCTTCCCTGTAACAAGTGTTGATGCCTGCAGGCGTGAGTAACGCGGGGTGGAATGCGTTCGATGCAGCCACGCCAAGCGCGGCATGCTGATGCAGGGCTCCGTGACTCCTTGCCCGACGCCCCAATCGCAGCCTGCGCACGAAATAGATCCGGCAAGATGGGCTGCGGTGGGTGCTCGCACAGCGCCGAAGCTTCCGATGCGAAGGCCGTGCCTTATGGCCGAGTGTCGAGGGCTTCCAGGGGATGCATGGGATAGCCGTTTGGATGGCTTGGGGTGCTGGCAGCCGAAGCGGAAGCACATGCTGCTGCTTTATTAATTTTGAGACAGCTCAGCTTCTCCAGGGCGGTCGTCGTTGGGCAACTTACTCCCTGGCATGACTGCTTACTCGTAAATCACTGACAGAACCCAGGCCAGCCTCAAGTCTTTAGCCTGCGGCCTGGCCCGATCGTCACACCGGACGGATCCCTGCCACCAACCCAACCCCCCGTCCATCCATCCGTCCAAGCAATCCGCCCTCCGTCCGGTCGGCGCTCTGCTTACGACGGACTAGGCGACCCCACGCGACAAGGGCTTCGCCGACGGTGATTAGCGAGCTGCCACACCTTGCCCGGTCCCTCATTCGCCCGCGGCGCGCTGCAGCACGTCGCCCTTCTGCAGGCAGTCAATGCATCGTCCGCGACCTGGCCAGTGACGACGACGACGACGACGCGAGGCAGAAAGGCAGGCACCGGCGACCAGACACAAAGACCCGTTGGCAGTGGCTTGCAGCCCGCTGGAAAACCGTTGTCGGTCATCGTGCCTTAGCCCGTAAAATCCCCGCTGCGTTGCATCGTCTAAACCCGGCGAGGCCCCGCCATGCGGCGCGCCGACACGGACAAGTCCACTTCCAAGCTCTCGAGCAGCACCACCGCCAGCCTCTCCTCCTCTCCCTCGTCATCCTCGCTGGCTGAGACCAGGGTGCGCGAGCGCGGTGACTCCTCACATCTGCACGACCGCGACGTCGTCTCTGTCCAGCTGCAGACCCTGGCACCCTCGTCCTCTGCCACCGCCTGGCCCACCGTACCGGAGCCTCTGCGAGAAGCGCCCTACCCGACCCAGATCCCTCCGTCGGCCGAAACGCCGCGCTCTCCTACTTCTTCTCACCATGCCCGCCTCTCCTCGGGAGCCAGCGAGGCAATAGCGGACCCAGCTCTCGGTCCTCGCCCTCGTCACCTCGCCGACGACGACGACGGCGACGACGACATGGCTTCCAAGAGGACGCCGCTTCGCTCCGCCGACGGCGCCTCGGGGCAGGACTCGTCGCCTTACGGCTCCGTCGCCGTGACGCCGAATCGCAATGCCTCCCCCGCCGACAGCGAGTCTGACGATGACGCCGACCCGCACCAGCTTCGCCGTGTTCGCGATGTCAGGAGCAACAGGAGACTGAGCTCCAGGCGTTCCAGACGTTCTCTTGCATCCAGGCAGTCGTCGTCGCGCAAGTCGGAGGACCTCGACGGCGCCGCCCTCGTCTCCGGCCTCGAGGGTCGCTTTGGCATAGCAGAAACGCCGCTTCCTGGCGAGATACTCGACCAAGGCAAAGACGATGACCTGAGCACCGACGACGGGCTCATGATCGACGACGATCAGACATCCTCGGAAGCCGAGCGCGAGGAAAACTCCCCTCACGAAGCAGTCCGGGCCTCCGTCTCCCCGATCGACGATACCACCCTCTCCATCAACACGCCACGGATGTGGTGCCTCTCTATTCTTTTCTCGATACTCGGTTCATCTACCAACCTGTTCTTCTCCTTACGATACCCCAGCGTCGCCATCACGCCCGTAATTGCTTTGATTCTCGTTCATCCCCTGGGCCACCTGTGGGACATTCTTTTGAAACGACCTTATGACCCCCCGGAAGAGTTTGTCGACGGTGTCCGCAAGCAGCCCGTGACTGCTTCTCTTCGCCGCCCCAAGAACCTCAGCTCCTGGCGCCTCTGGCTGGCTCAGGGGAGATGGAACGAGAAAGAGCATACCTGCGTCTATGTCAGCAGCAATGTCGCCTTTGGCTTCGCCTTCGCTACCGACGTCATCGTCGAGCAGACGCAGTTCTACAACCAGGACGCGCCCATCGTCTACCAGCTCCTCCTGACCATCTCGACGCAGATTCTAGGCTACGGCTTCGCCGGCATGGCCCGCCGCTTCTTGGTGCGCCCGAGCGGTATGATCTGGCCCGGTACCCTCATGTCTGCCGCCATGTTCTCGACGCTCCACAAGCAGGACAACAAGCCTGCCAACGGATGGACCATCAGCCGTTGGAAGTTCTTTTACATCGTCTGGGGCGGCGCCTTTGCGTTTTACTTTCTGCCGGGCCTGCTGTTCCCCGCCCTGAGCTACTTTAGCGTCATCACCTGGTTCGCGCCCAAGAACGTTGTAATCGCCAACCTCTTTGGCGTCACCTCGGGGCTTGGGCTCTTTCCCATGACGTTCGATTGGGCGCAAATCACCTACGTGGGCTCGCCGCTTCTGGTCCCTTTCTGGGCCGCCATGAACGTCATTGGCGGGCTGGCCATTGTCATGTGGATCATTGCTCCCATTTTCTACTACTCCAACGTGCTCTACTCGTCGTACATGCCCGTACTCTCCACCGGCGTCTTCGACAACACGGGCAAGATCTACAACGTCAGCAAGATCCTAACACCAGACTTCCTCTTCGACAGGGAAGCCTACGACGGCTACAGCAGGGTCTTCTTGCCCGTCACTTATATGCTCAGCTATGGCGTGCAGTTTGCTGGGCTCGCCGCCTTGTTGACCCATACCCTGTGCTGGCATGGTAAGGATATTTGGCACACGTGGAAGAAGTCGCTGGAGGAGGCGCGGGAAAATGGCAAACCGGTATACCAACCCGTCAATGAGTCGCGCACCGCCTCAAGCGCATCTCTCGGCAGCGACGCGTATACGCGCATGTCGGCCTCGACGTCCAATGTCGACGGCCTGTTGAGCCGCGAGGACATCCACAGTCGTCTGATGAAGCGCTACAAGGACGCGCCGCTGAGCTGGTATCTGCTGACGTTTGTGTCCATGACCGCCATTGGCATGTTCATCGTCGAATAGTGAGTTCAACCCCTCGCATCGCTCGTCGGCCGAGAACGCCTCGCTGACTTGACACTCGTAGCTACCCCGTCCATCTGCCGTGGTACGGCCTCCTCCTCGCTCTGGGGATCGGCGCCATCTTCTTCATCCCGAACGGCATCATCATGGCCGTCACCAACCAGCACAGCAGCATCTACCTCATCTGCCAGCTCATCTGCGGCGTCGCCTTCCCCGGCCGCCCCATTGCCAACATGGTCTTCGTCACCTACGGCTACATCTCGTCGGCGCAGGGCATCAAATTCGCCTCGGACCTCAAGCTCGGCCACTACATGAAGATCCCGCCCCGCATCATGTTCCTCGTCCAGGTCGTCGCCACGCTCGTCTCCTCGGTGACCCAGATCGGCGTCCTGAACTGGATGTTCGCCAACGTGAAGGGCATCTGCACGTCCGACGCCGTCAACGGCTTCACATGTCCCATCGCCCGCGTTCACTTCAACGGCTCCATCCTCTGGGGCGTCGTCGGCCCCGGCGAGTTCTTCGGCCCCGGGGCCATCTACCGCGCCCTCGTCTGGTGCTTCCCCCTCGGCGCGCTCCTCCCCATCCCGCTCTGGCTCTACGCCCGCCACAAGCGCCGGAGCATCCTGCGCAAGGTCAACCTCCCTGTCATTTTCGGCGCCATGGGCTGGATCCCCCCGGCCACGGGGCTCAACTTCTCCGTCTGGGCCGTCGTCTGCTACGTCTTCAACTATCTGATCAAACGCCGCGCCAGTGCCTGGTGGGGCAAGTACACCATGACCCTCAGCGCCGCTCTCGACTCGGGCCTCGCGTTTGGCATCGTCGTCGTCTTTTTCGGCTTCATCTTCCCCGGCTTCATGAATGGCTTCAGCTGGTGGGGAACAGAGGTGTACAAGCAGGGGTGTGATTGGCAGGCGTGCTCATACAAGACTGTACCCGAAGGGGAGACCTTTGGGCCCAAGACTTGGTCGACGAAAGCAGAAGTTCCAGGTTTCTGAACTTGGGCATCCCCAAATTAGACCTGAGCTTTGGATATTTAACACGACTGAATCATGACATGTTAGATCAACCCAAGCCTTCGTGTGCCCGTCTTGATGTTTTGATTCGCTGTTTTATTTTTTTGGGCCCTCTATCAATGCATTATCGGGCACGAAACACTGTCTGCCGCTTACATCGAGGTATAAATACAGTTGTTAGGGCGGCCCGAGCTCCCCAACAAGCGCTCTGCCCAACTCCGGCCACTCATGCGTCTATTTCCCGTCCTCCCAGTCCGGATTCTGTTCAGGCTGCTTAGTACTTGCTCAGCGGAAGTTTAAGAGACGAGCGACTTACCTTTCGTAGAATGACCAAGCCTTCCAGTGTGCTGTTCAAGCTAATGTACTCCTCATCCTCCAGCTCTGCACGCTCTCCGTAGCCCAGAAGCACCGGGGTGCTCTGCGTCTGCCACCCGGTGATTGTCTTGGGCCGGCCGGCTTGGCCGACGACATCCACGGCCTGGCCCACGCGGACGTTGACCTTGAGGGGCTTCAATTGCTCGTCCAGCGTGACGAGGAAGCGGGGGTGCATGGCGGGCACGAGGAAGTAGAGCAGGTAGTGGGAGCTTCCGGTGATGAACTCCTTGGGATCGATCATGGCGACCATGGTGGCCAAGAGGCCCGCGGTGGCCACGTGCGAGAGGACTTGGCGGTCCGTGTGGAACGGGTTGAGGGAGAGGGTACCCTTGCCCATGTGCAAAAGGCCCTGGGCGATGCGGACCATGAAGAGAGCGTCCTGGTCGCGGTGATAGTAGCTGGCCAGCTGCCGGAGCAGCTGTGCCAGTCTAGCGTTGTTTGTACCGGCACCGAGCATGCCCATGGCGAAGATGGCGTTGATGGCAACCTCAGGGTCCGTGTCGTGAGAGTATCTGGACAGAGTGTCGTAGACCTTCATCTGCGGGTTGCTCGGGCTAATCAAGCCCATAGCTAGCGGCACAGCCTTCCGAATGTTGGCCTCTCCGTAATGCATGAGATGGCCGAACTGCCTGAGAACCATTTCCTGGCCAATGTCCTCACCCATTGCCACCAAGGCAATGCCAAGTACGGCGTAAGCCTGCAGCAGCTCATCGCCCTTCTTGTCATCGGACTCTTCCTTGTGCTCATTGCAAATGTGCAGGAGCTCCTGGATCTTCAAGACCGCGCCAGTGCCAGCCCAGGCACATATCTCGGCCAGCACCGCCGTTGGCTTGGCCATGGGGTGGTCGACAGCCTTCAATGTTTCCAGAATGACGTCAACCTCTTCCTGTCGGCCGAAGAACAGCAGGCCTAAGCCGAGAGCCAAGAATCGGGTCCACTTGTCTGTCAACTGATTCTTCCTGTCGTCGTCCATCAAGGTCGTGACAATAGCCTCAGATATATCAGGGTGTGACGATCCAACGAAGACCAAGCCACAGGCCAACGCTGCCATGGCCGAGATCTGCATTTCTTGGGAGGAGTCGCTGATGATTGGCAGCAGAAGATCCAATATGTCTTCCTTGTTAGAGCCGGCGTAAGACAGGCCGAGGCCCATGATGCAGGATGTTCGGACCAGGGGATTCGAATGTTGGAGCTTGTCCGGATCACTCAAGAGGGCCAGCGCCGGCTCGGAATCAAGTTGGACGCCGGAATTCATGATGCCGATGGCGAGCATAGCGCCAGCCGTGATCTCGGGCTCCTCGGCATACGTGTACTTGTCGACCTTATCAAGGCCGCTCTCTATGTCCCACAGCAGCAGGGTGCCCAGTGAGGCGACCGTAGACAGCATGCCGTCGGCCTTGGTTTTCCAGACCCATGTCTCTTTCTCGCCGTCAACCAGCATCATCTTATCGTTGCCGAATCCAGCATTGACAAAGGCATTGACAAAGCCAGCCGCAAGATTGTGCCTGGCAGAGTCGAGATTGGTCATGCCAGCCACTCGACTGCTCTCCAGATGGCTCTTGTAGATGTCCTCGGTGGTCTTCGGGTCCAGAATATTGAGCTCCTTGGCCAAAGACTTGAAATGTTCCGACAGCTTCAAATTGGACAGGCATTCGGAGTTCACTTGGTCCTCCGCGGAATCCTCTGGCAATTCGACGAGTATTCTCTGGCGGGCAATCAAAAAGGCGAGTTGCTTCTTGAGTGCGGGGTCCTCGGTCTCGTCGAAATCGGCCTTGATCAGCTCGACATCGTGCAGTCGAATGGCGAGGACCATGGCCTGAGCAAACTGCTTGTGCTCAATGTATATCTTGTGCGCGGTTCGGAGAAATAGTTCGTTGTCGGGGTAAGTGAGCAGGTTAACCATGCTGACCATGTATAGGCACACTCGGGCATAGGTCTCCTCGTCGACGAACTTGGGGGTCTCCTCAATCATCTCCAGCTCGCTCATGAGATCCACGGCATCAGCCTCAGCGTTGCTCTTGATGAAGAGTGGTACCAAGATCATGGCAAGGTCGACGAGGTCCTTTGTCGGCTCGTCAGCCGCGATGCGCTTGGCATGCACCTCGCCAATCTCCAGTGCCAAGTGTCGGACGTATTCGTGACCCCAAGAAGCTATGTCTGACGTTGGCGCAAGCAGTCTGTACTTGAGTGTGTCTTGTTTGTCCTCGTCCGAGTAGGTCATGCCAATAACAGACAGAACGTCTGCCAGCGATGTCTTGTTTTCACCAGCTGGCCAATCGTCGTACAGTTTGGTCAAGGTCTCGTAGTGTGGTCTGAGGAACTTCAGAGGCTTCGGCACTGCTGTCATTGATGATGTCGAGGTTTTGATCGAGGTCTTCATCGCTTCCAGGGCGGTCTTGTGAAGCTCTGTGTTGGATTCCTGCAAGTAGATGATCGGGTCAGTGCCGTCTCTATTGAAACCCGCACCGAGGGCACCCACAGTCAAGCGCTCCACCATCAAGTCCAGCTCATTCTTGAGCTGCTGGTCCTCCTCGTTGAGCTCCTCATCGGCGGCGGCTGCTGCTTGGTCAGCGACAGATCTAACATGCGGGCCGGCTCTGCGACGCATACCATCCTTCTTATCCTCCTCCTTCTTGCCGTTAACAATCGGCTTCTCATCCTTGGGTTCGTCGGCGGCCTTCCCCTTGCCCTTGTCGAGCGACTTGGGCGCATCGCTGTCCTGAGCCATGTTGACGGCGAGATGTTGAGCCCCTGCGGGAGCTCTGGCTGAGTATGGACGGACGAGCGGACAGCTGACCGACGATGTGCCGAAAAATGAATGATCCTCAGGGCACAAGAGACACGGGGCGTCTCTTTCCGACTCTAAAGATGTGGCTGGTTTGGGTTGGAAGTGGTAGAAAGTGATGGAGGTGGATGGCTGTTAAGCTCTCCGTAGCTCTGGTTACGCGAGGCGCTGCCGCCTGCCACGGGACGGACGCTCCAGCCTTGCAGTCACGTGCCATGCCCGCCCGAAAGGTTGTTCCGTGGTGTTGCCAGGCGCGGCCCACTCCGTTCTGCCTATTGCTATCGATTAGATCTTATCAGCCAAATTTCTTGACCGTTCCTCCCCCACTACCAGCGTCCCCATTCAAACCCCACGTATATTCGCTCTGTCGACAGCCAGCATCTTTCCTGACAAACGTCGAGCCGGAGACCGAGCTCTGAGCCAAAGACAACATGAAGTTGGACACGCGGGCAATGCGCCATTTGGCGTCTGAAGACTGGCGGGTTCTCACAGCGGTATGCCCCTCGCGTCCGTTTAATTGGCAGGCAGGACTAATGGCCATTTAGGTTGAAATGGGCAGCAAGAACCACGAACTTGTGCCAACGGCATTGATCGAGAAGCTCTCCCGTCTCCGGGGAGGTGCAAATGGAGTCCACAGGAGCATATCTGCTCTAGCGAAAGTTGGGCTGATTGCCAAAGTAAAAGAAGCCAAGTACGATGGCTACCGTCTAACATACGGCGGCCTCGACTACCTCGCCCTGCACACGCATGCCAGCCGCAAGGACCTCTACAGCGTGGGGACGAGGATCGGAGTTGGAAAAGAGAGCGACATCATGGTGGTGGCTGACCATACCGGTACGCAGCGGGTACTGAAGATTCACCGCCTGGGTAGAATATCGTTTCGATCCGTCAAGTCGAACCGAGACTACCTCAAGAACCGCGCTTCCGGGTCCTGGATGTACCTGTCCAGGCTGGCAGCCATGAAAGAATTTGCGTTCATGAAGGCGTTGCACGAAGAAGGCTATCCAGTCCCGGCGCCACTGGCGCAGTCCCGACATACTATCGTCATGACCTTGATAGACGCCTTTCCCCTCCGACAGATTGCGACAGTTCCCGACCCAGCGTCCTTATACGCGGACCTGATCGCCCTCATCCTGAGATTTGCTAGCAATGGCCTCATTCACGGCGACTTCAACGAGTTCAATATTTTGGTCAAGGAAGAGAAGGTCACCTCCGAAGACGGACAGGAGACGATCAAGCTCGAGCCCGTCGTCATTGACTTCCCTCAGATGGTTTCCATGGAGCATCAGAACGCCGAAATGTACTTTGACCGAGATGTCAACTGCATTAAGCGCTTCTTCGAACGTCGCTTCCACTTTACGGGCACCAAGCCGGGGCCATTCTTCAAGGATGCCAAGAAACTCGTGGGCAAGAATGGCGCTAAGCGGCTGGATGCAAGCGTCGAAGCATCTGGTTTCACAAAGAAAATGCTTAAGGATTTGGAGGCTGCGATCAAGGAAAAGGCTGCCGCTCTGGAAGCCAAGCGTGCATCTGGGGAGGAAGACGATGACGATGGGGAAGACGAGGAAGACGACGAAGATGAGGAGGGAGACGAAGACGAATATGAGGAGGATAATGGTGAAGATGACGGGGAAGAAGGGCCGCTGGTGCTGGAATCAGGAGGTTCCGAAGGGCCAGGTGAAGCGGCTGCAAGCGGACCAAGCGGTGGACCAACGCGAGAGTCGCATGCCTCGCGAAGTACCGATGATCCCGCAGATGCAGTCCGGCAGGACATGTCGAAACTCTCAGTATAGATGAAGAATCCGTGATACCCACCTCAGAGCTTTTTGGAACATCGGACAGGGATTGCCACGTTGCATCGCGACAATAATCTGAGGCTCAAGACGAGGCGATCTTCATTATGATACCAGGCTCCACACTCCCCGCCCCGTCATAAGTTCCGTTCCCTAACGTCTAGAGTACAAAGTGTAAAATGGGACCTCTCTGCTCACACAGTTAATCAGTAGTGTCAGCCATCTTCAGACCATAAAATGCTCTGCGATGGCGTAGTAATTCGTTGATGCCTCAAGCCCGCAGCTCCCAAGAAGACAAGGACCAAACAACGAAAATAATAAGCTCGAAACATGATACACCAGAGACTGTGCAATGCATCTGGCGGCAGAAAGAACACCTCACTTCGCCTCCTTGCCCGCTGCCTCCTTGGCTGCCGGTGAAGACTGAGCACTCTCAACAGTGACGGCAACGGCGTCCGGGTCCGCATGAATCGTAACGCCCTCGTCACACTCTGAGGAGTTGGGGGTAGAAACAGCGTCCGTGCTCGCGCTCGTGGCCGTCCTGATCAAGAACGTCAGTACGTGCTGAAGATGCTCAGACGCGGAGCATACTCGGACAATCCACGACGGGTTCCCGAGTGTCTCATCACGTTGCTATCATCGTTCGACGACGTCGAAAGTCCGCTGAGATAAGGTCGTTCAGAAAAGCTTGTTGCACGGCAGGTCCAGGATACTTACCTTCGAAGTGGAACCGCGCGCCACTGCGACTGCTGGCCATACAAAGTCGGGCTCATGCCTACAAGAGGGGTGCCATAGGCACCAATGTTGTACTCGTTCGTACGAAACTGGCGACGCTCGGCGGTGACGCGTTTGAGCTCCTTCTGCGCTGGAGTGTCGGCATAGCGAATGTTCATGAGGAGGGCTTCGTCGCCGATACTGACACCATTGAACTTTCGAATGATCTCATCGCAGATTTCGCGGGACTCGAATCTAACAAGCGTATCAGTTGAATGGTTCATGTCCCCCAATGAAGAACCCAGCATACCGAGCAAAGCCAACGCCACGGCTGTTCCCCATACTGTCTCGGAGGATTTTGCTGGACAAGATGGTGTAACCGAGGAAGATGGTTGCGAGTTCCTGCAAAATGTCAATTTTGGCGTGATTTCATTTAAATGTTCTGCAAAAGACAAACTCACCACCTCAGTCAAGCTCTTGGGCAAGTTGGAGATGTACAAGTTGGTGGATCCCTCGTCGCCTTCAGCCTTGAGCCTCGAATTGAAGGATTCCTGTCAAGATCAGTACACAGTTCCTGACGGCAGAGTGATGGACTCACTCGAGCGAATCCAACTTCATATCCCAGGCGATGGAAGCCACGAATGCATAACTCGGAATCACGCATCTCACAGAATTTGGCAAAGCCGAAACTGCAAAAGAGTTAGCTTTGCACGAACATTTGGCTTTGTTGAGTATGAACATACCCTTTGCATGCTCCAGTGTTGGTGTCGATGATCGCCTTTGAGGTCTCCACAGGTCCAAATCGAGAGGCAAATTCAAACAGCAGCGTGTCATCCGTCGTTGGATGAAGCCCACGAATGTACACGTTCCGATTGCCCGGAATGCGATTTTCAAGGCTCTGCTCAAGGCTTTTCATCTGTCCGGGAGGGGTGAAGACCGCCGGAACAGCTCTGGGAATGGCAGGTTCCTTCTTTAGGAGCTCGTCAATGGTGCGGTCGGAAACCGTGGCGACGGCCGACTTGGAAGGATCCACGTGGATGTTGGTGAGGCCAACCTGCTGAGGAGATGGTGTCGTGTACGCGGACCGATCGAGGCTGGCAACGCGAGGGCAGCCGTCTCGCTGGGACACGGCGCCGTAAAAGGGGGTCGCCGGAGTCGACTCCGTGGTAGAATACGAGCCGCGGCGATTCTCAAGACCAGGGACATCAGAGTTGCCACGCTCCATGCGAGGCTGGCCAGGGTTAGTTCGACCTGGAGTGAAGGGCATTAAGGGCATGGGGAGGCCGACGTAAGGGGCTCCATAGCCGCCGGCAGGCATTGCAAGATTGTTGTAAAGGACGTCCTGGGTATGGCCTAAGCCCATGGGCTGAGCAGCAGGCAACGGAGCAAGGACAAATTGTCCATCGGATCCGACCATGAAGTGGCCAGGTCCCATTGGGAGCGGGCCAGAGTTGCTGGGCATTCCCATGCCCCCGAAAGCGAGACCGGCAAATTGGCTTAACATCTGGTCGACGCCCGCGTGGGCAGGTCCATGACCATGGACATTGCGTCCAGCAGGGTTGGCGAGATAGGGGGCGGCAAGGCCAGTACTCGCGTCCATTTTAAAGATCGATCAAGGTTTGCTGATGGCACAACTTGCAAGTTGCCTGTGGGAAGCAAACGTCAGCCACAATGTCGTCTCATGTTTTGAAAGATTTTCGAGGTAATTTTTGGGGTCCGGGTGAGTAGATGATTCATGCGTATGGAGGCGGTCTCGGGGGCTGGTCAGAGGCGGCGAAGATATTCTTCAAGACAATGGTGTAGATATTGAAAAAGCTGAGACCTCCCCTTCAACCATCGAGTATGCGTTTCGATATCGGAGGTGTGTACCTTGAACGACACCACGACGACGTGAAACTTACTTCAGAAGCAACAGATTCGATTCGAAGGATGGAAGGAGATGGAAACGATCCGACGATGGGACGAAATCTGTATTAAGTGATAAGCAAGGTGGGCCGCGTTCAGCTCAAGAATACAGGTCGAAGGCTTCATAAGATGAAGGTGGAAAGCCAGACGCAGCGGGGCAGAGTAAAGCCAAGACCAACTCCAATCTTTGACAGAAGAGAGATAGTGAAACGCGTGAAGCATGAGATAGAGAGACACATTGCGCAAGGGACATGGCAACTAAAAAAGACAACGACGCTGAGGCAACTCCACTTGAATGTAGCAGAGGGATGATTGAATGGAAAACGACTGACCTTGTCGCGTCTCCTCGACTACCTAGCGTAATGGTACGAACGAGCTCGGTGCCGACGAAGTTAAATGGTGCTCCCAAGACGGCCACTGAGATGGAGCCAGGGTTAGTAAGATAGAACAAGCTATCGAGCAGATGGGTCTTGGACAGAGATCGATCGGCTGGTGCAAAAAATTGGACTGAAGCCTCTCGTTGGCGATGTTGGGAAGACAGAAAAGGAAGAAGAGATAGCTTGGAGAGAGGAACGTCTTGATCAAGGGGAGCAAACGACGAGGAAGCGAGTTGACTTACCTAATGCTCAAAAGCCGAGGGCTGGAAGGTAATTGCGATTGGATGTTGGGTCCAAGGAAGCGAGGAAGAGGTGGAAAGGACACAGGAAAGCTATCGTCGAACGGCCCTGCGGTGCGAAGGCGAGGATGGAGAAATGCGGAGGTGGGAGGGATGAAGAATGGAGGATGACGCGAGCCGAGCGATGACAGAAGTCAAAACCAACAACGACGCGGCAGCCCAGTCACTGCCCAGCCCAGCACAGCGCTGCGAAGTGCTGCAAGCTGCAGTGTTCGTCGGTTCCAGTTCAGTCGGGCTGAGGAGGTCCAGCGCAGCCCAGCGAGGTGCAGGTGCAGTTGCAGTGCTGAACAGACGAGGCTCAGTTCCCGCCCGTTTGTTCGGTCCCGCTACCTTTAAGGTTACCTTACTTGCTGGCAGCGTCCCTTGAGCGCCTTCCAGAGGTACCCTAGGTACCGTGTCTGGTAACCGGAAGGCAAGAAAGATTTCCCCTCCGCTGCGGTACCTTAAGGTATTCACCGGGCACCCGATGTCGACCCTGACTCGACTTGCTGCTTGATAGCGCAATGGCTAAGCTCCCTTCGTCCCTGCGCACGATGTTTGTTGCCGCTGGCCAAGGCACAGGCTGAATTGCTCTTATTCTCTCCTTGTCTGCGTTGCGTGGTAAGGCAATTGGCGAGGTCGCCTTCCAACGTGTTCTTGCCTGTTGCGAGCCCTCTGGTGGCAACGTTTGTTGACACTGCTTCTGTCTCGCTTGGCCACGATGCCAGCTACCGATCAATGACGACTGTCGTCCACTGCCCCCAGCTGCTCTGGCTTTGGGCAAGCCGAATGCAGGAAAGGACAAGCAGATGTGATGCGAGTCGAGTAGTCGTTCTGGAGCTGCCCCCGGGATAACGGCTGCGGCGAAGTAAAACCACAACTGGAGTATCGGAAAAGCGACAAAACCACTAATATGCAGATGTCCGTACGTTCACAGATCTGCAAGGACTGAAATTTTGCCGATTTCTTCCGTTAAGAGAGACAGGCAGTCGACATCAGGCCCCTCTCCAGCTTCGGAATAGAGATGGCCCCTTCGCTTGTACGCCGATGATTCCCCTCTGATCGACAAACCAACCCGCCGAATACCAAAAGATGCGATGATGAAAGCAATGGCAGGAGTTTTGCAGAAAACAACGTAAGAATACTGAACAAGTGGTGGTAATATGATGGAAGATATGGCTGACTACACCAAGTCCATGGGTCACCGAGCTTCTGGCAGCGTTACAAGGCAGGGCCCAGCGAACGACCAAAACGCGGAATGGGAAGAGCGACTCCTAAATGGGAAATATGATGGACATGCTGCAGTTGGCGTTTCCGTTGCTCCCTGTCGTTACTTTTTGCCCCCTCTCAGACACTACCGCCCGTGATTCACCTGAGGCACAGCCAGGGGCACCGGCTGCCCAGAACTCAACTCTGGCAGCAATGCTGAACTGCAGGTCGCCTGCAATCGCTTGGACACGGTCCCCAGCAACTGGGAATTCCGAGTTCAAGCCTAAACGGTGATCCGGTTTGGCTCAGAAAACGCGGATGCATTTTGTACCCGGGTCCAGGTCACTTATCTGCTACGGGGACGGCGCAGCGGGCCGGTGTGAGGCGACCGCTCGAACAGGTTTGTGCGCAAGCTGGTTGTTTTGCCCTTGGCGGCTTCGCCTTGAGGCGACGCAAGATCCTCGACTATCTCGAAGGTGGAGGTGGAGGCTTGCTTTTTGCTGCAGGCCAGTGGCAGCGGGAGCCAGACGTGGTGACATTCCTCCTTTTGAGACATGCTTCAAAGGTTGTCATATTGCTCAACAGGGCGGGACAAAGTGCGATTTTTTCTTGCTGTGTGTTCTTGAAACAAAGTGCCATTCCCCAGAACCGACACCTGCCGTCTTGCCGCCGCCCGACGACATAGCGGCCGCATGGCTCCAGGGAGACGCATCGCTCCAAGCTCCCTCGGCCCTACCTGGCATCCTGGGTCGGTCTATTAGGTCATTGCGCGTTTTATGTGCCAGCGACATGAGGGCTAATGGACTTAGCAGCACAATTCGTTGAAGTTCCCTGACGCAAGGGAGACGCGGCGCGGGACGAGCGTCCTCTAAGATGTGAAAAAGCAAGCTTGGCAGCCAGGCCAGGGTCCTCGGCCTGAAACTTGACGAGGGGGGAAGAGAGAAGACGCCACCCGCTGTATTGAATTGAAACAAGGCTGCCGGGCGATGATGATTCGTAGAGCGGTGAATTTCGGCAGTCGGTAGGCACTACCGTCGATCTTCCAATGCGAATGATGTTTGGCGACGCCAGAGCGGTGGAGTTGGCCGCTGAACCTTGCCATCTCGCCAAGCTACCCCAGACTTCCAAGACGCATGCTTGCGATATTGCCGGCTGATGCGCATCGCTTGTGCGACTTGACATGAAATGCGACAAAGCCTCCAAGGACTAGGTGAGGCACGAAGCGAGCTTTGCACGAGAGGCATTATCATTCATTCGTCGGCGAGAACGAAGGCCCTGCAGGTGATGAAGTTGTCAAAGGAGTTGGGGGAGAGCATGCATTAACGATTGACCAAGCAGAATCCTAGGGCCAGCGTCGCTCGTTCAAGGCTGCTATTCATCGGTAAACGCAAGGTAGTATACAGATAGCTCTGAGATACCAGATCCCCGGGTAGGTAGGGACAATGATGCATGTTTGCAGAGATAGAAATATCATTTAGGTACTCCAAAAGGACGCCCTCGATGCACGCACGGCGATGTCTCCCGGTCACGCCCAGCCCAAATTCTTCCTAAGTCTATGTAAATGGTGTCTAGGACGCATTAATGATCAAAATAGAGGGAGAGGTCGCCTCCTGAAAAGAAACGCGGATCCAAGTCATAAGCCGTCATGCAACAACACCACGCTGACTTTGTCATGGAAACTTGACGATCTATGACCAGACATCCTCCTGCAGAGCGCGCGTCAATTAGCAAGCTGGCGGAATTTGAAGAAGAAGACGGCGGGGGAACGTACCTGGTACTGGTTGGCCGCTCTCATGTGCTTGACCACCTCTTCACCCTTCTGTTCCGACACGCCACGTCCCTCGGCGATGATCTGGGCAAGGACCGTGTTGACCTCGCGAGCCATGTTGGCAGCGTCACCGCAAACATAGAAGAAGGCCTTCTGCGTCAGAAGCTCGTTGACCTCCTTGGCCCGCTCCTTGAGCCGGTGTTGAACATAGACCTTCTTGTTGGTTTCTCTAGAAAATGCAGTGATCATCTCGAACTTGTCGCCGAGGGCCTTCTTGTACTCCTGCGCCCCGTAGTTAGCAATTGCAGCACTCTAAACCGATCCGCAGTCGTTTGACTTACCGCCCACTCAGACTCGTACATGAAGTCCTCGGTGCTCTTTCGGCAGCCGAAGAACAGGAGCGTACGGCCAACCTCGGCACCGTTCTGTGCCTGCCTGGCACGCTCCTGGACGAAGCCGCGGAACGGCGCGACACCGGTGCCGGGTCCAATCATGATGATGGGCTTGCCGGGGTCCGAAGGCAGCTTGAAGTTGGAGTGGCGGACGTGAACAGGGACGTGGATTCCATCGTACTTGTTGCGCGGGCCTGTAATCTCGTACGTCTGTCCAAATGGCTCAGGGCTGGGATCTCCATGCTGCTTCTGCTTCAAGGCGAAGAGGTAGTTGGTCGCGACGCCACGGAAGGGATCCTCGCGCCCAGGGATCATCTGAGACTCGACGACGGCGGTGATGGAAATCTTCTTGGGCTGGACAAGCGACGAGGAGGAGATGGAGTAGTAGCGAGGCTGCAACTTGTTCAATCCCTCAATGAAGGCCGAGAAGGGAATGGTGGGCCACTTCGCGCCCTTGCCAACCGAGGCCAGGAGTCGCGCGATGTTGTAGAACTGGGGACCCGTCTTGTTGTGGAAGTAGTCCTTGTCGTTGCCCAGCCTCGTCATCTCGGCCTTGACCTCCTCGGTCGGGGAGAAAGCGGCAAGTGTGGAGACGAACTGGCGCGACACGGGAGCGCAGATCTCCAAGTGGTACCGAACGATGGTATCGTACGTCGTGGGAGTCGGGAACGGGACCTTGGCCGTCGGCTCCAGCGCCTTGACGCTGATGACCTCGTGTCTCTTCTCCGTCAAGCCAATCACGTCGAGGAATCGGTCAACCTCCGCACCCGGGTTCGTAGGCCAGACGGCGATGTGGTCGCCGGTCTGGTACGAAAGGTTCGAGCCGCTAACGTCAATGTCCATGTGGAGGCAGTTCCGGTCCTTGGCCGAGAACAGCTCGCGAGACTCGACAATGGGCGCAATGTAGGGGTTGTGAGCATTGAAAGGACCCTTGGCAGCACCCTCGAGGTGCATCTTGTTGGGCTCTCCAAGGTAGACCTCGGGAGACTCGCGCGTCAGATTGTCGCGTCCGATGATGCCGAAGATGGGCTCGTAGACGGCCTCACGCTCCTCGAGGCCCATCTTGGTAGCCAGCGCAGCCCACATGGGGTCCTTCCAAGCGAGGAAGTCTTCTTCCATGGTTCCGGCACCGTCGTCGCCCTCGCCGGCGTCGCCAATGCGGTGAGCGCCAAGCTTCTGGAGCGCCTTGTCGACGTTGCGAACCATGGAGTTGTAGTGCTCGTAGGTGTTGTTTCCAAGGCCGAAAGCGACATACTTGAGGTTACCCAGCGGAGAATCGCTGCCCTCGGAAAAGGTCACGTCGTCGCCGGTGATGAACTCGTAGAACTCGACGGCATTGTCGGTGGGCTCGCCCTCGCCGTAGGTGGCCAGGACGAACATGATGATCTTGTCCTCGGGGACGGCGTCGAGGTTGTCGAAGTCATACTCCTCCAGGTCGGCGACCATGGTGTCGAGGCCGAAGCGGCTCTTGCCCTCCTTGGCCAGACGGGAGGCATAGTCCTCGGCGGTGCCCGTCTGAGAGCCGTAGAAGATGACGCAGTTCTTGCCCGTCTCCTCGAGCTTCTCGACGATGTTCCTCGTGCGCCCGGCCTTGGCGCCGTTGGTGTGGGCGAAGGCGGTCGCGTAGGGGTCCTTGACGACGGCCCAGTACTTGCCCTTGGTGAAGTAAGCGAGGGTGCCGAGGAGGATCGCCGCGAGGACGATGAGGTCGAGGGTGTCGAGTTCGGCCATGGTGGGCGGTTGCCGAGAGGCTGGACGAGGACGCAGAGGGGGGAAGGAGGGCTCACTCGACCGCCAGAATCGCCGCGCAGGTGGTCGTGTGTCGCTGGCGTCGCGTCACCGCAGGCAGAGGCGGGAGGATGAGGCAGAGCGAGGGGCAGAGGGGAGTGAAGTTGAGTTGTTGGGCAGAGTGGGCAGAGTGGGCTGGCTGGTGTCGGGGCCCTGAGGCGGCTGTATGCGGATCTCCACTAGCAAATTTCGGAGGGGTGGAGGATCCCGTGGAGCGGATGTGGCCCCGGCAGACGCTCCACAGCGATGCCTGCGATTCCGCGCCGCCGACGGCGTACAGCGTATGCAACTTGCTGGACAGGGGATGTTTTCAGGGATGGTTCTCGCAGCGGCGTCTGGTCTCGGAACAGCGGTTGCGCGTCGCTGGAGGGCAGAAAAGTCTTCGAAATGTCGCCCCCGGGAAGCCGGTCGGGTGCGCGCGTCAGGGGCCGCGACGCTGAGATCTGGCTCCCATCGGCTGACTGAATGTCCGAATACGGCTAAACTCCGCGCTTCTGGCTCCGAGACTGGACTGTCAGACGGGTTTTACAGACAGGAACGGGTGCGCGCCGCTGGGCTGGGTGCCAGTGGCGCCACCACGGAGGGATTCCGAAGTTCCGGGGGCGGGCGCCGGCTTTCCATGTGATGGGCTGAGACCCTTCTTGCTGCTGCCGCTGCTGCTTCAACGTGTCCTCGACAGCCCACGTAAGCGACGAGCGCTTGTGTTGCAGCGACATGGCTGGCTGGATGGCCTATCTCGTGCGCGGGCGGAACGCGGCGCCGACAGGACACGGATTCGTGCGAGCCCGAACTACCGCCGGCCGAGGTGCAACGCAGGGCCCGGCCCTGGTTCGTCTTCGGGACTTGCTGCGGGTTACCAACGCTTAATTAGCATGCCTGGTCTGCGCGAAGCTTCGAAGTTGCTAACCCCCAAAGAAGAATATAGTCGCGTGGTGTGCCTCTTTGGAGCCTTCGGAGATGCTATTTCGTACCCTCTGTATCTATACGGTGCAGAGGCTGACTTCGTCCAGAGTGGCTGCGGCAACTGAACTCGTAGCAAAGCCAGCCTGTGCCAGTTCACATCTTGGCCGTTAATGATACAGAGTACGGAGTACGCATCTACTTTGCAACGCAGAAGTCCCCATCTCCTGATTGCTCAGTCGTCCGATCGGGCAACTCGACGATCCATGTACCATATGCGAAAATCTGGGGCCGGGCGCGGGGCCCCGGACAGTCTACAAAATGCCGGGCCCATGGTTCTTGCTGGCTTGCCCTCGACGACGAGGACTCAATCGGACAGGCCACGGCTTGAGACACGAGCATTCCACGAGTATCACTGGGGTAGTCCCGGCGGTTGGAATACTCGGACTCGTACGGAGTACGGAGCACAAGTAGATACTTAGCCAAATGTATTTCGTTCATACTCGTGAGCCTCCGAATAGCATGCCACCACTTAGATTTAAACACTGCTGCCGCCCTTGTCCCACGGAATCGAACTTTCTTTCACCCACCCTGCGGAGAGTTGACAAGTTTGTTTGAACGATCATTGTAAGTGTTCTTTCTGGGCTTATGCGGAGCGTGGCAGAATCAGTCGACTCTGAGTCTAGAGTTGACCCTTAATGGGGTGCAGGGTGCCCCGACACACACTCCAAGACGCCCATCATTGGTGCCGGAGGCTCTGCACGCGCAATGATGATAGACATCAAGGTAGTAAAAGACAAACAAAGAAAGCAAATGGACAAACGTTTCGCACCAGATGGAGCAAGGGAGAGCTCGACCAGCAACCCCCTTCGTCCACGGCGCGCCGCTGAACCTGCATGACTAAGCATCGATTCCCGCGCTCTGTGCAGCAGTTACGAGTAAGTTATGCCTCGGAGCTCAGCTGCACAATTGGAGCCCAATCGCCAACGCGCTGGTGCAGCCCATGCAATAAACGCGGCCCCTTTGATCGTCGAAAGCCCCAAGCTGAGCTGCGTCGGCTGCCGTCGACAAGCACGCGAGCAAGCTGCGATACCTTCCCGTACGGACCACGCGGATAGCTATCCGTATCGCGCACAGACGCCTCGCGTTGCCGTTTTATGCTTCGAACCGCCGACGTCTCGAGCATCCCGTCGCCGCCGACACCGAGGACGCTCAGCCACTGCGATGCAACAGTAGCCGCGCATGCGCAGCGCTAACCAACTGGGAGCCGGGCCCTGGTCCGATTCGAGATGGGTGAGTAGCGGACGCATCTGTTCGGGTAGCTGCTTGAAACTCGTCCTGTGCCACCCAGCAGCTTATCGCCGCCCCTCCCTCGAGCACCGCCGTACTGTTGCAGGACTGTGTCGTTTGCCAGACAGGCGCGACACCTCCAAGACGACGGCCCCCCGTCTACGAGTAGATCGCTGACTCGAGCTTCCCCTTCCTAGCCCCGCCTCAACCGTTGCCGGACCATCTCCAGGACGCGCCCAAGCTCTCGCGGTCCGTGTCGAGGCTTGACGACGAAGTAGATCACGAGTCTCACTGGGATCAGACCGTCCGCCCCCACGTCTTCTCCCCGAACCCGTCCCGTTTCCCTGTCCACTCGCGAGAGTCGTCAGCTGAGAAGTTCCCTCCGCTACCCATCTTGACGTCTCCCCGGAGTCACGCCCCCTCGTCGCGACAGGCCATCGGAGTAGGGGCCATTGACCGAGCCGTCGATCCCAACAAGAGTGCAATCTACGGCCATCATCGCCAAACGTCGATAGTGCACGGGTTCCAGCATTCGAGAGATGGCAGCGTCACAAGTCCTGCCGGCCCTCTGAGCCCTCAGATGATAGCTGCTGCTGGCGTTGGGGTCGAGCGGGCGGACATGCAGTCGGTAGCCGCCCGACTGGAGGCCGACGGCGGTATTCCTTCGCGGCCGACCACAGCTTTGGGCGGGCCCATGGTGCCGAGTTCCAACGGCTTCGCGATGGAGAGATCGGCATCTGCGGCGGACATGTCGCCGCAGGCCACTGGCCAGCGAACTGTCGAGATGGTGCACGGCAAATCACGACGAGACCAACCGTCGCGCCAGTCGCACTCCTCTCGATATCGAGACGACCAGAAGACCGTGGGCGAATACGCCCTGCACGTGCTCTTTACTTCGGTGTGTGATCCTGCGTGACCCTCGCCGAATGCTTCGCTAATAGGCCCTCAGTTCATTGCTCAAGCTGAAGAGAAGCTGACCGAGTGCATCACCGTTCCATTTGAGCCCGAACCGCAGATCGAGCGAGTATGCGGCCCAGGAGTCGACCCAGCTTTTGACCAGTCGATCGTGGCACTGGGTCACATTGCCAGTCCCAGACCCAAGGCCCTGATAGATTCGATGATGTTGTGGAGGAAGAGTAAAAGCGACGCTGCAAATGAAGCTCGTGCCCAGCTTCAGCAGATGCGCGGCAACCCACCGGGAGGCCCTGTGCTGCGGAGGAACACGGAACCGCCCCATCCTAACGCAGGAGGCCTTGACCACGGACAGCCGAACAGCGCCGCGACGTCTTCAAAGCAGGAGTATGTGGCTCAGCAGGAGCGTCGATCGACAGTGTCCATTTACATCCTGTGTCGAGTGCTTCTCGAGGTGATATGTCAAAGCAACCTATCATCCATCACACCTGAGATGGAGGACAAGCTGGAGAGCATCATCTTCGGCCAGCTCAAGATCGCAGACACAGAGCAACTGATGGTTTCTAACCTGAAACTCGCTAATTGGAACCTCTTCGCGCAACTGTTGGGGCACATGAGCGACATCAACTTCTCCGGCGTTACCAAACGATTCATCGAAGACCTGGACAGCTGTCTTCAAGAACGGGCTGTCAAGAGCCCGACGTCAGCTATGAGCCGCGATGCCGAAGGAAAGGTAGATCTTGTGCTTGGCGGAATGAAGCACTTGCGAATCAAGATCTCCCCTGAGGGTGCTTGGGAAGAGTCGTGCGACTTTCTCGTTTCTTTGGGCCGCTTGTTCAACCGATGCCACGGCTCAAGAGTCAAGACGGCGTTCTGCCAGGTCATTGACATGCTTCTTCTGCCAATCGCCGCAAAGGCCAGCAACAGCCATCTGCTGCACCCAAAATGGGCCGAGGTGCTCGCCGCAATCGGTCCACGCTTGGCGCAAATGTTTATCAAACCACGGCATTGGGCGGTGGCGTTCCCTTTGACCTCGACAATGCTCTGCGTGTCGTCCCCCGATACCTTTGGATCCCAATGGCTTCAACTGGTCTTGTCTTTGCAGGCCAAGGCGAAGGATCGATTCACCAAGCCGGTCTGCCTCCAAGTCATATCCCGGCTGGTCTGGACCTACCTGTACCGGACAAATGACAACTTTCAAAGTGCCGTCAGGAAACTGGACGACGTGATGAAACTGATCCTGCCAGCCTCCAAGCGCAGCCCAGTATCTTTTGACCCGGCAGTCACGGAACCGTTGATACAAATCATCCGCATCGTCGGATTCAAGTATCCAGAATACTGTTTCCGAACGGTCATCTTTCCGCTCATGAACGCCGAACTGTTCGTGGCCAATGTCAACAAGGAGTTGAGGGTTGAGCAGCTGGACCCCGACAGGATTGTGGTTGGCATTCGAGCCTTCTTGTGCATCATGTCTGACCTGGAAAAGGGCGAGCAGGGTCAGCCCCCATTCCCGCAATTCTACAGCACCCATTCGTCGACCGAACGAACCCTGCCGACCTCGCCCGCGATAATGTCGCCCAGGAACGGCCCGTTGTCAAGTCCAACCCACATCCCGAAAGAGGAGAACATCTCACGCCCTGTTCTCACAAACGTTTTGGCCGACGGAGTCCGCGATTACTATCTGCAATTTTGCAAAATACTCGGCAAGATAACCATCGTATGCGACAACACCTTTGGTGGACAGGCCGCATTGGATGAGAAGTTCAATAGCCCTGGTCCGAAGACGCCAATCACAGAGTCGTTCAACTTCTCCCGCCGTGATGAGCACCAGAGCGCGGCGGATCAAAAGCAAGCTTTTTACGAGCTCCTCCACGTGGCCGTCCAAGCACTGCCACGATGCTTGTCTGTTGATATCCCATTCAATACGTTGATCAATCTCCTTTGCACTGGTACAGCCCATGTCCAGTACAATATTGCCGAATCCTCTGCCAATTCTTTGAAGGCCATTGCGAGGCACTCCCACGCACAACAGGTGACTATGGGCTTTGCTCGCTTCATCTTCAACTTTGACGACCGGTATTCGACCATGTCTGACGGAGGCATGCTTGGTTCCGGTCACATCGAAAACACTCTCCGACTCTACGTTGAGCTGCTCCAAATTTGGATAGAAGAAATCAGGCAAAAGACAAGAGATGCGGCCGCCAACCAGTCGGACTCGAGTGCGTCGGACAAGAGAGCTTTGGAGCTGGACCTGTCTAGCGTATGGGCGGAAGTGGACCAGGCAGAGGCTCATGGCCTCTTCTTCCTGTGCTCGCAATCGCGACGAGTCCGTCACTTCGCCATCACAGTCCTACGTCTCATCACTGAGTTTGACAAAGCGCTCGGCAAGGAGGAGGAAAAGGAAACCCCCAGACTGATCAACATTCTGGAGAATGAATCGAACCAAGTCATGGACTTCAATGACGAGCACTTGTCCGTTGCTGAACGCAGCAGGTTGCAGCGTGGGCTGCAAAACAACAACAGCAAAAGCGTTGTCGTTGAACTTTGCACCAGCGATGTGACATACGACACCACGTTGTGGTTCAAGATATTCCCGAACTTGATTCGAATCGCCTTCGACAAATGCCCTTTCGCAGTCGCCATATGCAGAGATCTGATTTGCAATCGCATATTGCAGATGTACAAGCCAATTGTCGTCTTGTCCGAACCCACACGAGGTCTCTACTATGCGGGAGATCAGGGTAGTGGTCGAATTCAGGTGCGATCGCCAGCCACCCAGCCTGAGGTCTTGATCGAGCAATGGAAGCTTTACCTCATCTTTGCTTGCACCACCCTAGCCGATCCGGGCGCCCAAATTTCCAACCCGACAAAGGATGCGCAACACACTCGGAAGACGTCGAAGCCAACGTCCACCGACAAGATTGTGACGGCAAGAACTCTCTTTAAGTATCTCATTCCTCTACTCTCATCATCTTCGGCCTCCGTTCGGGATGCTGTTGTTGTCGCCATGGGATCTATCAACATCCACATCTACCGTACCCTCCTGGAAGAGCTCCAGGGCCAGGCCTCCCGGTGCAACGACGACGCACGGGCTAGAATCCACCAGAGAACCAGCAGCACTCCGAAAAGAAACCGCAGGATGGACTTGCTCCGAACAGAGATCACACATGTGTTTAAGCTGACAGCCCACTTTCTCCGGGACCCTCAAGTGTACCAGTCCGAATTCTTCCTTACTACTTTGACGTCGTACGCGAAAGACTTGAAGCTGTTCCTTATGGATGGAGAAGTTCAAATGGACTGGGAGTTTCAGAAGCTCAGGCGGCATTACTGTGGCCTGATGGAGCTGCTTTTCGATGGCATCAACAGGACAAAGGATCCATCGCGATGGATGTCGTTTGAGTCTCGAAAATCTGCTTTTTCATTGATGGAAGATTGGTGCGGGTTCTCTCCTAACCAGACACAAATACGGGCAAGAGAAGACACGATGCGCCAGTCACTCATTGACCAGCAGGCAATGGGAGAACGAGGAACTGTCACTGCCGCGATGGAGATCGAAAAGCGAAACCTGAGGACTGCGGCGCTCAGCGCAATGGCTGCGCTCTGCGGCGGACCCATCAGCGTCAACACCGAAAGCGGCGTGACGTTGCAATTTGATATTCGTCGGATGCTCGCCTGGATCGAGGCAATCTTCAACTCGGGAAGCGACAGGATGAATGTCACAGGGCGCAGAGCTTTGAAGAACCTGGTCGTCCACAACCAGGAATACCCATATCTTCTTGACCATTGCATTGCCAGGTGCTACTTGGCAGACGTGCCCAAGGTGCTCGAGAGCTATTTCGCTGTCACCATGGAGGTATTGCAGGATCAGAGCCACTATCCCTGTCCGTTCTGGAAACTTCTCGGTCTTTGCCTGTACATGCTGGGAAATGACCAGAGCGAAATCAGGTCCAAGTCTTCTGCAATGCTTCGTACTCTGGAGGCACGCCAACAGCGAAACTCCAAGATTCAGGACTTCGATATCAGCATCTCGGACAAGACTCAGGCGGTGTACAAACTCGCGCAATTCGAAATTTCCAAGCGACTCGCCAAACAGCACACGGAGCTTGCGTTCCACGTCTTCTCTGAATTCACCTATTTCTTTAAAGACGTGCAACCATCGGCGCAGAGGAACGTCATCGCTGTCGTCCTCCCCTGGATTCAGTCGATAGAACTAAAACTGGATCCAAATGGCGGCCCAACAGCCCAGTCGTATGTGCTCCTAGCGAATTTGCTGGAGCTCACGATCAGATCCAGCGGAGCACTGCACCACGAGGTTCAAGCTCTCTGGCAGGCACTAGCCTCAGGGCCGTACCCCGGAAACGTCCGACTTGTCTTGGACTTCATCATGCAGCAGTGCCTGGAGCGACGCGAGCAGAACTTTGTCGAGTACGCCAAACAGATTGTGGTGTTTCTTTCTACGACGAACAGCACCCCAGGTATCAAGGTTGTCGAGTTCTTGCTCATGCAGATCACTCCAAAGGCGATGGTTCCCAACGAGAAGAGAGAGGCAGTTCCGCCGCCTCCAGACATCAACAACCTCCCGTATTGTGCCGACCTGAGCGAAGCTCTCCCAATCGGGACAAAACAAGCCGGCTTCTCACTGGGTCAGCTGTCACTCATTCTGCTGGTCGACCTGATGGTGTCCCCCGTGCAGCTGACGCCAGACAACGTGCCTCTCCTTCTGCAGGTGGTCACGGTTCTCTGGGATCATTACACCCCTCTGGTGCAGGAGCAGGCTCGGGAGATGCTTGTGCATCTCATCCATGAGCTCGTCATCTCACGCATGGACGACCAACCGCATGAATTCAGCAAGGAGTCTGTCGAGAACTTGGTCGATTTGGTCCGAAGGCACGATCGCTCTGTGGTTTGGGGCTATGAGGATAGCAACGGCAAGGTCGATGACGAAGACAACAAGGTTCCACCCAGCATGGAGAACCTCACTAGGCAGGTCGTCAAGACTTTCGAGACGACATTCCCCGGCGTCAAGGAGCAGTGGGGTCGCTTGTCCTTGACGTGGGCTACTTCCTGCCCAGTCAGACACTTGGCCTGCCGGTCTTTTCAGATCTTCCGTTGCGTCCTCACCTCGCTAGACCAGTATATGCTCGGCGATATGCTCGCCAGGCTATCCAATACCGTTGCCGATGAGGATCCGGAGATCCAATCATTTTCCATGGAGATCCTGACGACACTGAAGACCCTCATTGTGAAGCTGGACCCCGAGAAACTCTTGACCTTCCCGCAGCTCTTCTGGACCACCTGTGCGTGTCTGGAATCGATCAACGAGCGGGAGTTCCTCGAGGCGGTGGAGATGCTCAATGAGCTGGTGCGAAAAGTCGACTTCAGGTCGCCGAATGTGCGGAGGCTGATAGCAGATGGACAGCCTGAGAGATGGGAGGGCCACTTTGAAGGGGTCCAGCCTTTGCTATACAAGGGCCTGAGATCTTCAGCATGCTGGCCACAAGTACTTGATACCATAGACAAGTTGGTCAAGCTCCCGGGCGATCACTTGATCGGCGACGACAACCGACTCTTCTTTGCAATTTTGGCCAACTTTCCCCGTTTCTTGAACGAGCTCGAGCGCGGAACACCGAGCGAAGAGACTTTAAGGACAGCAAGGGTGCTTTTGGCAGAGACCGACAGACAAGGCCTGGAGGGTCTTGGGATAGTTCTCGACGACTACATTTGCGGGAAACATCAGGACAGCGGGGAGTTCTTGAACCATCTATTCATGGCCATCAAGGAGTATTACTCACCTCGGCTGGACTTCAAGATGATTACGTTCCTGATTGGCCTGCTGACCAACTCCCTGTCGTGGGTCAAGGTTCAAACGATGCGCATTCTCTGCGTTGCCATTCCGGAGGTTGATATGCGCAACCCGGAACTGGCAGGGCATGGCTCAGACCTCATCTCACCTCTACTACGGCTCCTTCAGACGGAATTTTGCATGGGCGCCCTAGAAGTGTTGGACAATATCATGACCATGTCTGGAAGTCATATGGATAAGCATCACTTGCGGATGAGCATGACGCGCTCGACTTCAAAGGCTGTACGCAAGGAGTATGAGCGCACACAAAGCCTGTTCGGCATCCCAGAAGCATCTGGCTGGGCCATCCCCGTTCCGGCGAAGAAGACAGACGCAACTCGATCCAACATCCACGCCGCTTTTTACATGTGCCAGAGCACAGAGGGGTCGTCCACCGAGGCCACGCCGACTGCCGAGGTCGAGTTCCACACAGATGACTTCTCCTACGGATATTTCGAGCTACAGGATAGGACCGAGACCATGCTGTCCGATGAGGGGCGCGTAGACATGGGCACTGGGGATTTGATAACCAAACTGGACAGCCTCGACGACTTCTTTGACGAGCCCTCGAGTCCGCACACGGACGACGACGGCCGGTCATCGCGAACCATTACGGAGTACACGCCTGAGTCGTTTGAGACTGGCACGGAGCTGTACGACGAGCAGGTTCTGCCCATCCTGCACGAGGCCTCAAACAATACCTCCTTCCAGAATGGGTTTGCAGACCGACCTGTGGCCGTACCCAGGGACATCGCTTCCAACACGATGAATCCTGGCGCCTTCACCGCAGCCATGCCCTCGCGGCCCGGTTTGCACGCGCGGTCCATTACTTCGCCGTCGGCGCCCGCCTCATACCACCCGCAGATGGCTGGCGAGGTGACATCGGACGACGACTATCTGTCTGGGGGATTCTCAGATGCAGATGACGAAAGGCCCGATGTTCGCAATGCTGACGGGTCTTTCTTTCTGGAGAGCATGATCAAGGCCCCTAAGCAGGGTCCCCGGCCAGGGGTTCGACGATTTACGAGCAGGTCTCGGGATGATGGGCAGAGGGCACGGTCCACAACGCCAGTCACCCCCAAGATTCCGAGCAACATGTTACTGCCGAAGATGCCAGGGCCCGGGGACGCGCTTTGAAGTCAAGAAAGAGGGAGTTTCTGAAATGAGATGTCGTTTTATTGTTTGCTTAATTTGGAATTGAGACGAGAGCGCAAGTCTCACAATTTGTTGATGCATGCCGGCCCGATGCCGTGTTTACGCAGCGTGGATCCAAGTCGCTGACATCACAGTCACGACGGGACATTGGGATAGGGTGGAGAGTAGGGTCACTCTGATGATATGGAGGCATGGTCTGAGCGGGGGTTTGAAGGCGTACCTGCATAAAAATGGCAGTCAAGGGAGCTTAGGTTCTTTAAACATGGCAATTAGCATGTCAGGACCCAAAAGAACAAATTCCAATTTAGTAAGACTAACGCTTTTGTCTTGCCGTATGTATATGACCATCTAGTAAAACGCCCGCAATCATCGCTGCACGCCACACCAAATGATAATGTCGACACCGTCGTCGTTTCTAATAGAACAAAGGTATCGGGGATCAGAGCTGAAGTCTGCAAGATTAGATAGTTAAGCGTCCCGCGATGCGGTCGTCTAGTATCGGTGCCGCGTGGAGTAGTCTGTTTCGCGCAGAGAAGTTAGTACACCAACGCGATGAATGGGACACGCGAAGAGAACAGCGTACCCTTAGGACTAACGACTAGACCTCGTCCCTTCTTGGCGCCGCGATAGATGGTCTCGATGATGTCGATGAGTTCCTGCTTGTCCTCCAGCACCCAGTTCAACTTGTTGTTGTTTCCGGTTCCGAAATCGCACATGATGTGCTTGTTGCGGAAGAAGAACATGATGGTGCAGGCGTCGTAGAGTTCTGGTTCGCGCGTCAGCACCACTTCCGTCCTGTCCAAGATCAAGTGTTCCGGGAAATGGCTGCGACGTACCGTACATCTGGTTGAAGTCGGGGACCTGGTCGATGTCGCAGACGTAGACGACGGCGAAGCTCTTCAGCTTGTCGGCAATCTTGTAGAGAACCTCGTCCTGGCGCATGCAGTCGGCGTCCCAGTCGCGGCCGAAGCGGATGACGACGAGGCGCTCCTCCTCGCTGAGGATGGCCTGGTCGACGTGCCAGCCGGAGTTGAGGTGGGGGATGACGACGGAGCCCATGATTTCGTGGGAAGAGGAGACGCTGATGAGGCGACGGTGGTGTCTGGTATTTCCTGACCGTGACCCTTTCGATGTCGAGCTGGTTCTTGAGGACGCACGAGAGGAGAGGCGTTGGACGTGTTGGCAGATGGCTTGTCTGCGAGGTTCAGAAGAGTTAGAAGTTGGAACAATCGCGGGGTGGAGGCTCGTGGTGGGGCCGGACAAGGACCCCTGTTGCCTTGTTGGCACGGCCCGCTTTGTTGCATAAGACTGGAAGTGGGCGTTCGACCACTTGCCCGTGTCGTCCCTGGATTCTCTTGTGCACTGCGATGAGCAGGCATCAAAGACCAGCCGAATGATTCTGAGGCAGGGCCGTAAGCTGCTACGGCCAGCCAAGCTCCCGGCCTGCCCTGCCAGCCACGCGACCATTCCCACCACAGTGAAATGGCACCGCAGTACTCACAGCAAGACTCCCAAGACTGCCAACGGCCAGGGCGCGTCCGACGCCAAGCTGATATATCCCGATCCGCCGTCTACGCAGCACTCGGATCTCAACAGCTTTCTAGCCTACGCCAAGCGCACAGGCCTAGATGACAAGTCGACCGTCTACGTAGGCACGCACTATGAGTACACGGTTGCCGCGACGCTCTCCAGCTACGGCTTCTCCCTGAGGCGCATCGGCGGCGCCTCGGACTACGGCACAGACCTTGTCGGCACCTGGACGCTGCCCTCGCTCCCGCAGCCGCTGAGGGTCCTCGTGCAGTGCAAGGCCGGCGCGCAGAGGGTCGGTCCGCAGCACGTGCGCGAGCTCGAGGGCGCGTTCGTCGGCGCGCCCGTCGGCTGGAGGGGCGACGGCGTGCTGGGCGTGCTGGTCGGCTCCAGGCCCGCCACGAAGGGCGTCAGGGACTCGCTCGGGAGGAGCCGGTGGCCGATGGCGTACGCGTGCTGCTCCGCGGACGGCGTCGTCACGCAGATGCTGTGGAACCGGCGGGCGGAGGAGGAGGGTCTCGAGGGCTTCGGGGTCGCTCCGAGGCATGTCGACGGCGGAAGCAATGCGAGGCTTGTGCTGATACGAAACGGCAAGGTCATCGGATGATTCGCGCGAGATGAAGGCGAGACGCTCCCTGAACCTGGGTGAATGCATCATACCATTTGCCACGCCAGGGCACGAGGGAAACTGGAGTAACCGCACGCATTTGCAAGTCGTGTGGACTTACGACGGAGTTTACATGAAGCCTTGAACCTGAAGAACCGTTGGACACACCAAGAGTGTAGATTCGGCACCGTAGCAGTCTCGGTGCCGGCACATCTTCCACGAGTCTTAACACCGAACTCCGAAATGCGACACAGGCCGCATCAAAGAATATGGACGCAACTCATCAATCCCTGCATTCATTTAAATCTTTAAGTCATCAAGGCCACCTATCTTGTGCCCGCAGCGCAGTCTTGCCGCAAAGTGATGACGAGTGCCACTTAGTCATCTGCCGCGCGCGGCCCTGGATTCGGTCGTGGGTGAAGTCCAACGCAGACAGCTCGGCAACTTTAGTCATCTACCGCGCGCTCGGTATGAAATGCTACCAACGTTTCATGAGACTCATTTCGGACTTCGGGCTTTGCTGGGTAATCGTCCGCTGTCAATTAATAATAGGTTTTGAACGAGACCTGCGGGATTCATCATGATCGCTGCTCGAAAGGGTAAATCGAATGCCATTACCAAGACTCCGGGTGTTTCGGTGCTGTTGAGAGCTGGTGCTACACATGCGGCGCAGTTCTCATCGAGGTGTAATTGAGTCTATAAAGCTAGGGTTGCACTCCTCAATGATGAAGCTTTTGAAGCAGAAACTTTCAAGCATTTACAACTTCCTGTCCCCTTTGACCAAATTCTGTAATCAATTTACGTGTCCAGCAAAATGTCTAATCTAAAACCTATCACCGTCTGGGCTCATGGTACGAAAGACGTGCTCCCTCAGCTCTTGTAACAGCAGTCTGACATTGCTGCCAGAACGTGGCCCCAACCCCTTCAAGGTGCTCATCGCTCTTGAGGAGCTCGCCATCCCATATGAAAAGGTGCGACCATCTTCTGCTACAGCATGTTCCTTCCATGAAAGTTTGCGCTGAAAACGTTCAAGATCATCATCGAAAACCCCAAGGATGCGTCCTTCACCTCCATCAACCCCAACGGGCGACTCCCCGCCATCAAGGACCCCAACAACGATGATCTCATTCTGTGGGAGTCAGGCGCCATTATCGAGTACCTCGTCGACACGTACGACAAGGAGGGCAAGCTGACGCTGACGGGTAATGCCGACAAGTGGCGCTTGAAGCAGTACTTGTACTTCCAGATGTCCGGCCAGGTTGGTTCCACGCTTTCATACCTTACAGGACACGTGAGACTCACAAACTAACAACGCACGTAAAGGGCCCTTACTTCGGTCAGGCTGTGTGGTTCCACAGGTTCCACGATGAAGACCTCCCCAGCGCGAAGAAGCGCTACGAAGAGCAGACTGTGCGAGTTTTCGAGGTTCTCAATACTATTCTTGAGGGAAAGAAATACCTCGTCGGCGAGAAGTTGTAAGTACTTCCTCAGACAGGCGGTGTACTACTAGCCGGAGTGGCAGCTGACACGATCCCCTACAGCACCTACGCCGACTTAGCCTTCATTCCCTGGGACTACGTTGTCAAGGTCGCTCTTCCCACCGTCTGGGAGAGCTACGAGGTGGAGAAGAAGTATCCAAATTTCGCTGCTTGGCACGCCCGCCTGATGGACCGTCCGTCGACGAAGAAGTTGTACGGTGCGTAGACGCGAGGGATCTATACGACATGCGCGAAGCCGGACCGGACAATCGGGCAACCCTAAGGGCAATTTATTTCCAGCACTTTCAGATAGCGGCAGGCTTACATGATCAAATAAAATTGCATGCTGAGATGTGAGCGAACGTCCTCTAATGCGCCTAGGTACAAGAATAGCCGAGCAGTTCAAATTTGCATGCCCTGGCCGTTAGTCATCCCACATTGCAGCCTTTGCTTTTTCAGCATCCTCACGTCGTTTCTGTTCAGCTGCCTTCTCCTCCTCCCGCTTCTTCCTCTCCTGCTCGCGGATGGACTTTTGGTACGCCTTCTGCTCCTCGGTCTGCTTTGGTGCTTTGAGTCCCAGGCCCGCGGCAATCATGCGCCGCGCCACGGCGTCCGTCTTCTCTGGCCTCTTGGACGACGGGGGCTCGCGGGGCGAGGTCACGCCAGAGTCTGAGATTGTGCTCCAGTCGGGAGCGGAGGAGTAGTGCGGAGTTACCGGTGTGGGCGGCGGAGCGGAAGGGACCGAAGCCTTTGAGCTGGGCGTTTGGACCTCGCTGTCGGATGAGGACGAGTCTTCGTCGTCCCAGGAATCGGCGACTTGCTTTTTCTGTTTTTGCTTGGACGGCTTGGTGCTCTCTTTGCAGCCGTCGAGCTTCAGGTTCGCGAGCGAGGACGTGACTTGATCCTTGTCTCGCGCTGACGACGCCATGACCCACGGGCTTCGCGTGTACTTGAGTGAATAGAGGCGTCGCTGTTGCGTCCGTAGAGAAGGCCCACGGATGGGCAGGCTGCTTCGTAACAACTACGCCACCTATTGTGATATGGATGAGCAGCGTCGGACTGGCCTGGAGAATGCAGAGTGGTGAGGAGGGATTTGAGGCACGGGCAGCCGTTCGATGCCCACCTCAGTGAGCTGGAGGCTCTAGCGTTCATTGTGGGGATCCGAGCGAGAGTTCGCTCGGGCGTCTTCCCCGCAGAAATCGTGGTGGTTCTGCGCTGTAAGTCGGCCGTCGGGGTCGAAGACACGCCCATCTCCCGGCACACCGAGCAATTTGAGCATGCACAAACGGGACGTGGTTCTTCTACAGCATTCCCTTGGCGGTATAGACAGAGCCACAAATATCATTTCCTGAACGTGCCAGGACGTTTGCGAGTTGAGAACTTGAAGCCGTCTCAGTGTGTGCTGTCCGATCAACGCTCAATGCCGTACCTATGCTTCAAACGGGGTGCAGGCTGCCCTGCCGCCGGAGTTCAACCGGTGGAAGCTCCTAGTCGCCCGCTCGCTCGTTTTTCTGGGTGATGTCGTCAAGCTGCGGCCGCCTGCAGCCAATCCGCCCATCCGCCCACCCATCCACCATCATTATTAAGACGTCCACAGGTCTCGTCAAATATCCGCCGCAGCGGCGATGCTCCCCATTGCCGACACGACAACTCGAACAACTCGATCGCAATAGCGTCTTTCGCTTGGTCAAGTCATCCTGCGCGTCCCAACCCAGGCGCATTCGTCTGCTCTTCGGCCGAGCTTCGGCGTTTGACCCTCGCTATCCCGCTCCCGAGCTCGGTCGCAGTCACAGCCGACCATGATCCCGCGATCCCGCGTCTCCGGACGCCTCTTGCTCGAGCGCTCGGCGGCTCACGCAAGCAGAACACTCTCTGGCTCCGTCTCCAGAACCTGGGCCCTGCCGCCGGCCTGCCGAACTCCTCATGTCTGCGCTCGGCGGTTCCCTGTCGTGCGGTCGCGGCTGGCTGGAGCTGCCTTCTCGACCAGCGCAAGGCTAGGCAAGGAGAAGGACAAGGACAAGGGCGGAAACTTCTTCGACTCTGCTGCAGAACCCCCAACCGAGCCTCTGTCTGAGGAGGAAGCCAAGGCGAACCTCGAGAACAAGAAAAAGGAGGCGGCAGACAACGCTGCGACGGAGCAGAAGACGAGCTCCGCCGACTCCTCAAAGACAGAAGGGAGTGCCCAGTCTCAGGATGGCAAGGCTGCGGGAAGCTCGGCGGGTGCTGGGTCAGGATCAGCGGGAGACGGCTCCGGCGGCGATGGGAAGCGAGGTCGCAAATCCGCCGAAAGAGCGCTTCAAAAGCCAGTCGTGCCAGACGTATACCCGCAAGTCCTGGCTATCCCCATTGCTCGCCGACCCTTGTTTCCCGGCTTCTACAAGGCCATCACCATCAAGGACCCCGACGTGGCTACGGCGATCACGGAATCCATTAAGCGCGGCCAGCCATACGTCGGAGCGTTCCTCTTCAAAGACGAGAACGAAGACGAAGACATCATCCGAAATGCTGACGACGTTTACGATGTCGGCGTGTTTGCTCAGATTACCAGCGCATTCCCCATACATGGGCAGGAGGGCGCCCTGACGGCAATTCTCTACCCCCACCGTCGAATCCGGCTGTCGAGTCTGCTGCCGCCGGGTGGCCAGGATCTCAAGAAGGGCGCAGACGCAAAGGCGGAACCTGAGACGCCGCAGCCGATACCCCAGAAGAGCGCTGAGGAGGAGCCGACTTCGTCGGACAAGAAGGGCGACGTGGTGGCCAGCTTCGAGGAGGGCGCTGTGGAGAAGAAGCCCGATCAGGTCGCCGAGAAGTACGAGCCGACATCGTTCCTGAAGAGATACCCCGTCAGTCTTGTCAACGTGGAGAACCTTGCCGACGAGCCGTACGACCCCAAGAGCCCCGTCATCAGGGCCGTCACCAACGAGATTGTCAATGTCTTTAAGGAGGTTGCCACGATGAACAATCTCTTCCGCGACCAGATCTCAACCTTTTCAATGAGCCAGTCCACGGGCAATGTCACGTCAGAGCCCGGCAAGCTCGCCGACTTCGCCGCCGCCGTCTCTTCAGGGGAGCAGAAGGAGCTGCAGGAAGTTCTCTCATGCATGAACGTTGAAGAAAGAATGCAGAAGGCGCTGATTGTCCTGAAGAAGGAGCTCATGAATGCTCAACTGCAGTCCAAGATCACCAAGGATGTGGAGAGCAAGATCAGCAAGAGACAGCGCGAATACTGGCTCATGGAGCAAATGAAGGGCATTCGACGCGAGCTTGGTCTCGAGTCTGACGGCAAGGACAAGCTGGTGGAGAAGTTCAAGGAGAAGGCCGGCAAGCTGGCCATGCCTGAAGCGGTCCGCAAAGTCTTCGATGAGGAGCTCAACAAGCTCGCGCACCTGGAAACAGCAGCTTCCGAGTTCAACGTTACCAGAAACTACCTCGACTGGCTCACCCAGATCCCTTGGGGCCAGAGAAGCCCCGAGAACTTTGGTATCCCGCACGCCGTCAAGGTGTTGGATGAAGACCACTACGGCTTGAAGGACGTCAAGGACCGGATTCTCGAGTTCATCGCCGTCGGAAAGCTGCGCGGCACTGTCGAGGGAAAGATTCTCTGCTTTGTCGGCCCACCTGGTGTCGGAAAGACGAGTATCGGCAAGTCCATTGCCAGGGCTCTCAACCGGCAATACTACAGATTCAGTGTTGGTGGGCTGACGGATGTGGCGGAAATCAAGGGCCACCGGCGGACCTACGTTGGTGCGCTGCCAGGCCGCATCATCCAGGCGCTGAAGAAGTGCCAGACCGAGAACCCGCTCATCCTGATCGACGAGGTCGACAAAATTGGCCGGGGATACCAAGGCGACCCTTCTTCTGCCTTGCTCGAACTGCTGGACCCGGAGCAAAACAGCTCCTTCTTGGACCATTACATGGACGTGCCAGTTGACCTCTCGAAGGTCCTGTTCGTGTGCACTGCCAATATGACAGACACGATCCCCCGACCGCTTCTGGACCGCATGGAGCTGATCACGCTATCTGGCTACGTTTCAGACGAGAAGAAGGCCATCGCCAACAGATACCTGGCTCCCGCGGCGAGAGAGGCGGCCGGTCTCAAGGACGCCGATGTGCAGCTCACCGATGAGGCGATTGAAGAGCTGATCAAGTCATACTGCCGCGAATCCGGCGTCCGTAACCTGAAGAAGCAAATCGAGAAGGTGTATCGAAAGTCGGCGTTGAAGATTGTGCAGGACCTTGGGGAAGATGTTCTTCCAGAGGAGGAGGCTCTGACGGAGGAGGGCAAGTCGGCACTGGAGGAGGGAGAGAAGAAGTCGGAAGAAGCTGCCGCCGCCGCCGACGGAAAGGAGCAAGCCGCTACGGAAGCCAGCGAAGCGGAGACGACGGAAAAGCCACGGAAAGCTTTGAGAGTGCCCGACTCGGTTCATGTCGAGATTGGCAAGGATAACCTCACCGACTACATCGGACCGCCGGTATTCACGTCCGATCGGCTCTACGAGGTCAGCCCGCCCGGTGTCTCGATGGGCCTGGCCTGGACGCAGATGGGCGGCGCTGCCATGTACATTGAGTCAATTCTTCAGGCGCCGCTCCGGCCGAGCACGAGGCCTCACCTCGAAATCACCGGCAACCTCAAGTCGGTTATGAAGGAGTCGACGACCATTGCCTACTCATACGCCAAGGCCTTCATGGCGAAGCAGTTCCCCGACAATCACTTCTTCGACAAGGCCAAGATGCACTTGCACGTGCCTGACGGAGCCGTTTCCAAAGACGGACCGTCGGCGGGCATCACGATGACGACTTCTCTCCTGTCGCTCGCCCTGGATGTTCCCATGGACCCCACCGTCGCCATGACGGGAGAGCTCACCCTCACGGGCAAGGTCCTTCGGATCGGTGGCTTGAGGGAGAAGACGGTGGCGGCCAGACGCGCGGGATGCAAGACGATTATCTTCCCCGCGGACAATATGTCGGACTGGCTGGAGCTCCCTGAGGTACGTGCCCGTCATTTGTAGGAACCGCTCGTTTTATGCAATGGATTTGCTAACATTAAATGCTGCAGAATATCAAGAAGGGCATCGAGGGCCATGCGGTCGGGTGGTACAGCGAGGTGTTTGACCTCGTCTTCCCCGAGCTCGACCGCGAGCAAGCCAATAAGTGTAAGATTTGCGAGTGGAAAGACCAACAGAACAAGGAAGAGCACGAGCGGTCCGAAGAGGAAGATTAGACGAAACTAGAAGGCGAGGCCATGTACAAAAAATCTGCATGTGGGCGGCGCTGCCGGACCTATGGCATCGTAGCCTCGGCTACCCGAGGCTGTCACGATTTGGCGTTATGATATTTCCCTGAGGCATGGGGAGCCGAGTTGTGCCGGGTCGGATGATGTGTAAACAAACCACTCCTCTTATACTGATGGGTGGGACTATTATTATGTTGTTGTATTTGTATAGTGGCAGGTATTTGAATTCAGAGGGGTGGAGAGCGTCTTGGAATAGCGAACCCCAGAAGGCAACATGCATGGAAGCCGCGCTCCGACGTGTAGAACGATGCGAGTATGCAAACATCAGTTCGTGGCGAGCCTACGTTGGATATGGGGCTAGCTTATGTGGTCGTGGCAACGTCCAGTCACTCAGCTTCACTCAGCTGACGCACAGCGCGAGAGGTCCAGCTTGGAAGGAAGCGTTGTTGCCTGGGCCGTGCCAAAATAGGGCTCTCGGAGCAGGGCTGTGTAGTGGCCAGATACCGAGCGCCTCCGCCACGTCCGATGGATGGACCAGCTCGGAACAGCAGCTCGTCGACGTGAAAGGAGCTTCTTGGCATAGGCAGCTTCTTGGCATTTCTGCATGGTACGGGCTATCGAGACTCCCGCCTCTATACGCAGATGTAAGAGGTCGTACTCTGCGGGCGCCATGCTGTCTCAGCTTGACAGCACCAACGCGGTTGTTCTTGGACAATGTCCAGAACGGGACACAATGTTCCGTCGAGTCGTCGGTGCGGTGATGGTGTGGGTCGGCCAGGGGGCGCCGGGACGGGATGCGGGACGAGCCTAGCACAGCGGGCTAGACGGGCTAGACGGCCTGCCTAGTGGCCGGAGGTTTTAGTTTGACATGCTGTTGCGAGTCTGCGATAGACGACGGGGGGCAAATGAGGAGGCGCGCCGCAGTCTGGTGATGGGGCCCGGATGCAGCGACCATAGGGGCATTCTCTCCGGCGGAGACATGCAGCTGCATCGTCGACAAGTCTACGGAGTACTCCGTAGATGCTTGCGGACGAGCTTACCTGCCCAACGGCACAGGGTGGCTCGGTGCCCAAGCAGTTGTGACGAGGTTCAGTCACACATAGCCAGCCCAGCCACGGCGTCTCGTTGCTTCATTCACTACTACCTTGGGCCAGGCTAGCCCCAGCTACCCGCTGCTATCCACTTCCCTCAAGGCGCCCACAACTCAAGTTAGCAGCTGCTACGGCTGCATTTATGCCTGACGCAGGGGTCTGGGCGAGCCCGTGGGTTCCTGTGTGACGTGGACGGCGCGATTGGAACGTGGGCAGGGCTCGGAGCGGGGTGAGGCCCCTAGGTATGGGAGAGGAGAGACTCGCAGTGCCGTATCGAGATTGCCATTGTGGTGTGCTGGGACGAGGAGAGCGTCGCGCAGGTGGGTGAGGTGGGAGCGGCGGGCGTGGTTGGGCTCGTTGGCCGCGCAGCGATACGAACCTGTGCACACTCTTGAGGGTGGATGGCTACCCAAGGGGTCAACACTTCGTCGCCCGGGAGGAGACGGAAAGGGGACGACGACCAATGCTGAGGGCGCATGGCTTGGCCTGCACACGTGCGCGTCCTCGTCTCTCCGCGAGAATGGGGGGTTCTGACCGCATGGCATGACGCGGAAGGCAGTTCGTCATACCTACGCGGAAGCAAACGATGCGGCAATCGGTTCAGCTGGCGCGCCGTCACGTTAGCTGTGCAGCCCAATGTGGTTTGCTCATCGGACCACCAAGACAACGACGGCGATGATGGGCCGTGCGAGCACGGCTTGCGAATCTGGCTCCCGAGGCAATAGGGGATTCTCGTTCCATTGTCAAGTGCTTTCGTCGGGCTCGGTGCCGCGGCGGAGCATGTGCGCGGCGTTCTCCCGGCCATGTTCGAGATCTGCGAGAGCCTGCCGAGGGAGGCATACGAGAGGACATGCAATTGAGAGCCCGTGTCGCGCAGGGCACTGCAGGTGTAGGCGTGATACGATGCCGGGAGACTGCGCGCGAGGAGACCGCGAACCTGCTGGGACGTCCAGACACGGAATCGATGGCCAGTAAACTCCACCAGAGCTCGCCGTCGATCGGTTCGGGTCGGCGATGATGGATACCGTGTCCACGGCGTTCCCAATTGAAGAGCCGTTCCCGGCCACAGCCCAACGCCAGGGCGGCGGCCACGGACGTCAGTCAATTGACTACTGTGCCCTAGTGCCATGCATGCGCGAGTGGGAAGTCGATAGGTCCTGGCCCCTCGGGCTCGTCTGCAGGATGACACTCTGAAGCTGCGGGCGTCGCGGGAGCCAGCGGGAGAGCCTCCGCCCTACGGCACTGTGGGTCGGGGCCTACCTTACCCGGGAAGGCTTACACCGCAACGTGCCACGGCTGCACAGCCCAGGAGGCCTGGGCAGCCTCAGGTACGTTATAGGCCCGGCTGCCCGTCGCGGCGCCTAAGGTATCGCCCTGGAGCTGCGTCGACAACCTCTCACGATCCCATCACCCTTTTCTTGCTCTGCATCCGCCGCGTGACGCCCCCGCCGCCGCTGCCGTCGTCGGACACCTCGCCCGTCCGCTCGATGCTGCCGCTCGTCTCGCAGCGTCCGGCCCATTGCTGCCTCTAGCGAGTCCCGCGAAGGTCAGCCCGAGCTTCGCTGGCGGCGCCCAACACGAACCAGCCTCGCCGACCTCACCTCACTCTCACTCATCCTCTCCCCACCAGCCACCCCTTACGTTTTCGGCGTCGTTGGCCAGCTTCCCCATGGCCGTCGTATATTGTCACGTCGCCCCTTGTCGCCGCGCCTTGTCTGGTTACTCCAGCGTCTTTCCTGTTTCCTTCTTGTCGGCGTCTGTGCTCCGTCCGTGCTATTGATAGACCTCCGCCCACAGCACAGCATCTGCATTGCATGCCTGTTCATGTAGTGTTCCACGGACCCGCCCCCCAGCCACTTCGACTTAAGGTTCATATACGAGCCGAGCCTCCTCTGCTTCCCTGACATTGGGCTGGCTGGCCGCATCGTTTTCGAAATCATTCCGCTTCGCTAACGGAATCGTCCTGCCGTCCAATATGGCTCTGTCGGATGGCGCCGAGAACGAGCCACCACCGCCCTTGTCTTCCGGGAACTTTACTTCTTGGCAAAACCTTAGAGACAAGCAAAGCGAAGAGCTGCACGCCTCAATTCCTTGGGATCTGCCCCAAGACCCTGCCCTGGACGACGAAGAGCCGTATCGGCCACTTGTGGGCGCCCATGGACTCGGGCATGGACAGGACTCGAGAAAAGTCGTCACCGGACTCCCGCGTTCCCAGACGTTCAAGAGGCAACTATCAGAAGAGAGAAGGCACCTGGCGCCCTTTGTACCGACGGCAGATGAGCGCCGGGCAGCCTCGGTTGACAGGCGATCCCAGAGTCGGCAGAAGTGGCCGCCTTCCCAGCCCCGTGCCAGCGCCCCCAGTCTTCTCGGCTCCTCCCACGATGACCCGAGCTTTCTTTACGATCCATTGTTCAGATCGACCAGCCAGACCGACGACGGATCAAAGCAAACGTCACGAGAACAGACGTCCGGCATTTCGCAATGTAGAGACGGAGATGAGACGCCCCCCCAGATAGTAGATGTGACCGACGCTCAATCCATGACGGCCTCGCAACACGAGGCTATGATCAACGACGAGCTCGAGAGAAAATGGATCCTCAACCTCAGCATGCACTTTCGCGATCGTTCAAAACGAGAAAAGTTCTTCGTCACCTATCGCGAGCAGGAACACCTCTGGCGTCGAGTCACCATCTCGCTCGACTACCGCTTCGCCCCGCCCAACTCTCTCGAGATGGACTTGATTCACACCAAGTTTCAGAGGGAAAAGAGCGCCAAAATCTACGAGGCCATTCGCGAGAGCCTGCTCGACATCCAATTCTACGACACAGTCACCAATCTGAAACTCGAGACGACCGATGGCCGCCTGCATGTCCATGTTGTCGAGGACGGTAATGTGAGTAAAGAATATTCTCGGCTGATACGTCGGCACACATCAACACCTCCCCCAGCCAAGCTTTACCCTGTCATCATTTCACCAGATTCTGTTCTTGTTTTTGGCGCTAGCCCATGTCTGAGGCACTTGACTTGCCTGCTGACACAGCCTAGGAAATCATCAACTACCCTCCCGTCTCCCAGGTGCGACACTTGGGCTGCAGACGAATTAGAGAACGCGATATCGTCTTCGATTCGCACATGTCTGGTTTCGTGTACAAGGTCAGCGTGCACGGCCAGATCCTCATAAAAAAAGAGATCCCGAGTCAGGATACAATTGAGGAGTTTCTGTACGAGGTGAACGCCCTTAACAACCTTCGGTACTCTCACGACGTTGTCAGGTTCTATGGAGTCGTGGTCGACGATCAAGACGATCACGTCAAGGGCCTTTTGATCAGCTACGCTTCCCAAGGCGCGCTCATCGACATCATATACGAACGTTGCAAAGAACGCCATCACGGTATCCCCTGGGCCACGAAAGAAAGATGGGCGAGGCAGATTGTCCGTGGTTTGGCGGACGTCCACGACTCGGGGTTCGTCCAAGGCGACTTCACGCTGTCCAACATTGTCGTCGACGATGCCGACAACGCAAAGATCATCGATATCAACAGGAGGGGCTGCCCCGTTGATTGGGAACCTCCTGAGGCGACTGCATTGATAGAAGCAGGCCACCGAATCACCATGTACATTGGAGTCAAGTCCGACCTGTATCAGCTGGGCATGGTGCTGTGGGCACTAGCCATGGAGGAGGATGAACCGGAGTGCCACGGGCGACCGTTGATGCTCGGGCCGGAAGTCAACGTGCCCGACTGGTATCGTCAGATGACGGAGATGTGCCTCAGCGCTGATCCGAGGATGCGTCTGCAAGCATCATCGCTCTTGCAGATGTTCCCACCAACTGCCAGCGACAACGGGCCACTGAATGCCAAGGAATATGCTATTTCTGTCGACGACGGACGCTCTGTAAGTGAGTACTTTGTGGACGGCTATCATGCCGACGGTCGGCCGCTCATTAGGACCGTTGATCCTGCACGCGAATGGCCCTACTCGGGCAAGACGTACGTGGAGAGCAGTCCTGCGCCATACGAGTCGTACTACCCAGCCCGAGGCCGATCCCCTCCGAGCCCGCTGCCAAGCGACGATGCATGCGAGTCGTCACGGGATCCCTTCAGCAAGACATCTTGGGCTGCGAATCGGAGCGTGCGGCCGTCTTATACCGACGCGGGGGCAGATGACACGATGTCGGACGACATGCCACAGCCCGATCACGACCACAAGACGCCGATGGCAGAAGTCAAGGATGTTGCAGAAGACAGACTTGGAAATGCATCGGAGCAAAGGGGCCCGAAATATGCAGACCTCTCAGCTCCTCCGGACGCATTGATGAGCCACGATGCGGCAGCGAGTGAGGATGTGAGCTCACCGGAACAGCCTGGCGTTGCACTGCTGGATGGGCCGTCCTGCCCAATGCCTTTGTCGACCGTGGCGGCACCAGTTCCAAATTTAATCAAAGACGAGACTGCTGTCAATACAACGCTTCTGAAGCCAGCACAACCAAAACCACCGTCCGATGCAGCGGCTGAGCCTATCCAAGCACCGGAGGCATCAGCAGCGTGTTACACAGAAGAGATTGCACGACACGTTGAGGAAGCCCGACACGTAGTCACCAGAGACGACAAATCCGAAATGGCACAGGTGGTGTCAGTAGGCGACGGTACAGCAGACAGAGTGGCACCAGCAGGGACAGGGTGTCACTTGAAGTCGCAAGAGGCGGCCTCAGCGAGACACGACGATGGAAGTGGTACAGAAGCGGACCGAGAACCGGAATACGTGGCTACGCAAGGGTCGGGGAATACAGAACCCGGCATCGACGACCACAAGAGCAGGGACGCAGCAGCAGTTGCGTCCACGGCAGAATGCGTAACTCATCAACGAATTAACGATTCGCATGCGGCAAAGATATGGCTCACAAATCAAGGTCTGAACGGCTTCGAAGCCCACCGGTCGAAAGAGCCATTATGGGGCCACCCAAAACCAGACTACCCTAGGAAGATATCCTTGCCCGTGTCCTTGACGGGCATTGGCGCTGCTTATATAGGCGTCGACGACGAGCCGATGCGCGGCAAAAACATGACCGACGACGACTTCAGCATGGTGCGGTCTTCAACCGTGCCGGCACGAATAATAACGACAGATTCACGAACATAAGGAACAGAGGTTTTACATTGAATTCTCTTCTTTGTTTCTCTTCCCATGGGGCTGATTCGTACTTCGCCTTCCCCCATGTGTACTTGTAAAGATGGTGAGCAGGCAACTGATTGGCTATCTTGTGGTTTTGGGCGGACACGGGAACATGCATATTACGGCCTCATGTATGAATTAACGAGGCTATGATTGAGCATGATCTTAACAATAAATGATGTCGTATATCTCGGACATAGGACGCGGAGATGGCACACCGTGATATTTTCCCATAAAGACAACAGCTTGCTCCCGTTCGAGTAAGTAGAAAGCTTCGAAAGGGGCAGGGTGACAGTCGGGCGGCGGCGCAGAGCTTGTTGGCAGCTTCCGGCGACGCCTCGACGCGCTCGTCCTCGCACAGACTGAAGAACGAATTGCGGCTGATCTTCAGTTCGACCTCGATGGGATGACTGGCGATCATAGCCGCCACAAGGCTGACTAGCTCCGTTTGACGCTCAATCGACTCATACAGGGTCTTTCGAAAGATGTGGTCGTCCATGTAGCGCCATACCATCCCTACCACGATGTCCTCGTCCGTCTAGGGCAGCCTCGACGCGTAGGCCAGGTCGGCTCGTTGGCCTTGGAAGGTGAGAAGCCATCATCTCGTTGCGGGGACGTATCTGTCCGGGGCCTGGATACAGGTGCCCTTGCTTGGTCATTGAACTGCTCCCAGGCCTCTGCGATCAAGATGCCGTATTTGAAGCAGAATCCTTCGATGCCGTAGTCATGCATGCGGTCTTGAATCCCCCGTTCCACAGTTCGCAAAGCACCGTTGGTTGCCAGAAACTTCTTTGTCCATGCGGGGGATAGATCCGGATTCAAGAGATCACCAGTGGAACAATCAATCTCGTAGTTGTACGGGTAATGACGAAGGCGCCGTTGCACCCGATCGTGAACGTGCTCCCGCCTACGTTCACCTTGATCTTGCCCGCCGCCAGCGTGCACACCCGAAGCTTGTCCGGGTCCGGCGCCCAGCGGGCCATTCCGCCCGACTTGACGGCTATCACGTGGACGGCGACGTCCGGGTCGACCGCGCCATGTTCTTTGATAGGGCAATGAAGAACAAAAAGGATAACTTGCTGATGACGACGTGCGCGGAAGTGGGACAGCAAGGGGATGATCCAGCCACAAGATGGTGGGCATCGTTCCTTGTCTGCGGAGAAACTCATCCAATTGCCCTGAAGAAATCTTCTGACACTTTGACTCGCAAGCAACTGCGCGAGCGAATGATTCAAGCCCTGAAATAATGCCAGCTTCGGATTTGATAACTCCGGACGAACCAGCTCGGAGTATTCAAGCTGTTCAAGGACGGATTCATCAACTTGAGGAATTGAAGCGACTGCAAACCCGATTCATTGATTGCTGAGGGTCGAGCTTGGTCATGGTCCAGAGGTAGTCCAGAGCGCCGTGGTTGGAGCTGTCTCGCAACTCTTTCAGGTGCTCCACGCCACGACCGGCCGAGATACCGTCCCCTTGGCAGCGTTGGTGGCCTCGGTGCGGGTCGACGGGACGTTGCCATCTCTCAGGCGCTTCAGCGTACCTATGGCTTCCTTCCTGTTTGTGCCGTAGAGATTCGACACGTCCGTCTTCATCAGGGTTATGTTTCGGAAGTCGTGAGCACCGAATATGCCCTCTCGGTACGATCCGAAGTTGAGTTGAGTGGGAGGGGCCCCCTCGGGCCGTGCCCCGTGGCTGGCTCGGCGTCGTGAGGTTTTCCAGACCCCCCTGCGGCATGGAAGCAGTGGAGGCACCAGCCCTCATGTAGGATGATGGGCTTCTCGCCGTTCGCCCGGCGATCGACGTGATCATCGCGATGAATGCGCTCTTCGGTTCGCCGAAACGCCCGAAGAGGAGAGGAGATCTTCTTGTAGAAGTCGTACGCGTCTAAGGTCTACTGTCAGCGCACCGCTTACGGCAGAGTTTGGGGGGGGGGGGGGGGGGG